>WOUH02000045.1:936656-966873 GCA_009936405.2 Stevia rebaudiana | reverse complement strand
AATTTATAAAAAAGAGGTGGAAGTTGATTTAATTCAAAATTGTTGGTTATTCTCTCTTTTACCCTTTTTTCTTCAATCCAACGCTTTATTTCCTACTTATTTTCTGTGTGTGGGATCATTTAATCTTAATCATTCATTTATGAGATTAAATGCTAACAATCCTTCCTACTCTTTTCACAAAAATAAGTATTTGTATTATAACCATCTCCTAAGGGTATAATACTTCTTTGGATAACCGAACAACTATGTCAAATAGATGATTTTTTGTTAATTATGAGAGAAAGACAAGTTTAAAGTTAAGGGACTTTTTGCACATTAACATTTTTGACAAAGGAACTATAATAAAGATCTTGCCTATTTTAACTTAAGACAGAAAGGTGAAGCCGTTGCCTAAATCAACAGTCAACCATTGTTGGTCAACTTCAGTCTATAATACTAAAGTTTTAGAGTTAATGTGGAGTTAACTAAACTTGAGAGGTAAAAAATGTCCCCGATGATTTCTAGCTCAAGCTATTAGAAGGAGGTGTAAACTTGGGCTCTTCTTTTGGAAGGTCTTATGTTCCAATCTTGCTCGGGGCAATTTCCAATTATGGGGAGAAGGTGCACCTCGGATAAAGGTCACATGTTCAGACCTGAGGAGATGAGAGAGTTTACAGATTCCATCTGGTTCCCGCTTATTTACGGGATACGGTATCACATAGGTCGAGGAATGTACCTTGGTTACATCGCTCGGCTACCGGTGGCTAACACGTGAGATCCTATGTTATTAAGAAAATGTAAAAAGTGTCAAATTAGTAATTATTGGCCCATTTGGTTGGACGGAATTGAAGTGATTTGGAATTTAAATTCCATCACTTGTTGTGTTTGGTTGGAATGAGAAGGAATTGGAATTGAAATGAATTCCAACCAAATCTCACACTTGATGGAATTCAAAATCCTTCCATGCTCCAAAGGATTTAGGAGAATTTCATAGGAATGTGTTATCTACTACCACCAACTACCACCCCCGCCACCACAACCATTCGCCACTTGTTGCCGCCTCCCGTCACCAGCCGTCATCACCTCCTGCCGCCAGCTGCCACCTCCTCCTGCCGCCAGCTGCCACCTCCTCCTACCACCTGCCTGCTGCCACTGCCTCCAGCCACCTCCTGCCGCCACCAGCCGCCGCTGTCTCCTGCCACTTTTCGGATCCTGCTGCTAGCTGCCACCGCCTCCTACCGCTAGCTGCCACCTTCCGCTAGCTGCCACCGCCACCAGCCACCACCTCCTGCCACCTGTTGTCACCAGCCACCACCTTCCCCGTCAACCGTCGCCACCGCACCCCGCCACCACCGATTGCCACCACTGTTTGCCTCGGTTATGGATTCTAATTCCATAACAAATACAACTAAACACATTTTGTATTTTTAAAGGAATCCTATAAATTCAAATTCCATTTCCAATTCCAATTCAAATTCCATTTCCAACAAATTCCCCGAACCAAACTTGCCCTAACATCATTGTTGCTCAAAATTTGGATTTGATTATTAGTTACCTATGAATTTTGTATTAGAATGGAGGGAGTGCTGCCTTCTCTTGCCCTCATGTACCCTCACTCTCACTAACCAGATGTTTCCATTTTACAAATACCCTCATCTACCCATTCAAAAAGTTAGTGGCATCAGTACCTCCATCTACCCTCACTTCATCAAAAAATTTTAAAACTAAAAATCAAAACACTTGTAAAACTCAAATAAAAAACAACTAAAATTAATAATTGGTAAACGTTTACAAGGTTCAACCAAGAAAAGGTGCATAATTAAATAAAAATACTTCAATCCAGTTACCCTCACTCAAGCATCGGTTGTTTTTGCCATTCGTGGGCACTTTAACAACTCCCCATGACGGAACGTGATTAAAAAGGGCATTAAATTTGATTTTGTAATCATTCCAAGCATTCTTCATCACGTCAATATCCAAGCCACACTACCGTTACCGTTTAAACGTTTCTATAAGAAAATTTTGTTGGAAATAATATATATTCTGTTATATAAATAAATAGTAAGAATTTCAATATAATTTATTATAAAAACATACCGCCTTAATGTACAAGTTCACCCTACCACACGCCATACCTGTGGGCACTCCCATCATCCTTATGTTGATGTTTGCATTTATATAAAAAGAATGTGAGACATTGAATTTATTTCTAATGAAATACATTCAATTCAGTTCGATTTATTTCGGTTTTAGAAAAACATAAATCAAAACCAAACAAAAATGGCCAATTTTAATTTTTCTGTTAGGTTTGATTTTTTCGGTTAAATTCTTTCGTTTAATTGGATTTCTGTTTGATTAATTCAATTTTATTCTCACGTTGAAAAGTTATTGCATCCCTGTAATTTTTCTCTTAATTTGTGAAAACGATTAGACCTTATAGTAATAAATTTGTTATTTTTACTTTTTACCAAATAAATGGACCATCTTTGTAATTAAGTTAATTAACTCTACAATATCCATGTAAACCGGATTTTTTGTATAACTTCTATTGCCCCGGTTGCCTGGTAACCGCCAGTCCGCCACGGTGGCACGCCCAGGCTGCGTGTGGAAAAAGCGCGTCTTAGATTTCTGACCTTTTCAAACCAACTGCATTTTCATCAACACCCCCCACTGTATATATACCCACCGCCAATCACCATTGCCGCATATCTCTAAACTGCTCATTTATAATTTATTTATTCTTTCTTCTCTCAACTCCTTGCAACGCAATCCACCGAAACCCTAAAAATCACAGATCGCCGATGCCGATTGAATTCCACCTCAAGCTGATTCTACTCACGTTCTTCGTGATCTCGCCGGATTTTCTCGCCACCGCCAGACCGATCACGATGGATCACAAACGAACGGAGTTTAACCTAGCTCTATCAGAATTTCTGCCAGAGAAACTTGATTCCGATTCCATTCCGCGCGAAATTAGTTCTTCTAACGAAGTTCGATTGCTGAAGAGATTTGAAGCAGGAAATTTTGGAAGTTTGTTTCTGAACGCGCTTCCGAAAGGACCACCAGTGCCGCCGTCTGGACCGAGCCGGAGAACCAACGACTTGAACAACTAACCGGTAGCCCGTAGCTCGTTACTTCAGTTCATCGTGTTTTTTGTTACAAAAATGTGTGTAGTAGGTGATATTTATGAAATTATAAATATTTATATACGGACTTCATCAAGTAACCTTGATTCGTCTATCTAGCTTGTTTAGATCTCCAAATTCGTTTGTTCCTTCTTATTTGTCATTTATAGTTTTCAGATGTACGTACATATGGTATTCTAGAAATAAAGCAATTCTGCTTATTAATCACTGATTGATGCAGCAGGATTGAAATTTATTGATGAAATTATGCACATAATTGAAATTATATTGTTAACTCAGATGCATTGATCTTGTAGACTTGTAGAGTTATCAATCATACAAAAACTTTTATTGAATTATGAACGTCGACAGATGTATTAATTAAGTTTACTAAAATCTGATCAATTCGTTCAGAAATGCCGACAGTTTTAAGGATATATCTTACCTAGCTTTCAGATATGATTCATGAATTACGTATATGAATTATGAATATTTGAAAATCATTAATTGCTTCAATTCTCCCCTATGCGCATCATGACTTGCAACATATGCGTTATCTGATGGTATGTTCTTGTTGATGATTGATTATTCCATGATATATTTATTGCGTTTTAGCGTGATTGAATTTAAAAACTGTTTATTGAGTTACAACCTGTTTAGCGTGTTTGAATTTAGAAACACTTATTGAGTTAAACCTGTATATATATATATATAGCGTGTTTGAATTTCAGAACGCAATGGAATTAAATAAGGATCCACAGGTAGGTGTTGTAAAGTTTATAGTGTTTAATAATTATTTAACTAAAACGAGTCACGGTTGACATCATAAGGTTTGATTCTGTTGTTTGATCGTCGGTATATTTAATCTTTTGTTGGCAAAATAATTCCTACAAAACTATGTCACCTTTTGCATACTGGTCAGCGTTGAAAGTTGAAACCCTTGATTTCTCTAAAAGGCAATTTGTTACTAAAATAACTCGTATTAAAATATATTGTGCACATTATTGATATTTGACTTATTTATATTATTATTAAATTAAAGTTATCTGAAAATTTCATTCTTTTATATTTGTAACCTATATTCTGTACAAAGATAACTACATGAAACTTAATACTTTTAATTGTAAAATTTGAGTAAAACTTATATTTTTAGAATTATGTTTTTACAATGTTTTCAAATTAAAATTAAAGTAAATTACTTAAATGATCCTCTAGTTTGTACAAAATTTTCTTTTAGTCTATAAGTTTATAAAGTTACCAGCCTATTGACCCGTGTATTACACGGTTGTGTATTAAAATTAGCATTATTACACAATCATTTGTAAAATAAACAGACACAAATAAATTAATTTTTTAAAAATTTATAATAAAGTACAATTTACGGTACGTGTTTTTAGAATGAAAGTTTGAAAAAATAAATATTTTATTGACTTGTATAGTACATTTATTATGTATGTTGTATGATTAAGAAATTAGAATCCCTAAAATCGAGATTTTTAAAGAAAATATTGAAACTAGATTTCATAATTGTGCACTAATTAAATAAAATTTCTTAAAAGTTTAAAAGATTGTGAAACAATAAAATACCATGTGTCATTAATTATAGTTTTATACGAAATGACACGTGACCGACTGTTACTTTTTTATTAGATATGATGATAGATTCTTCTGGTTTTAAGTTTTTAACCACTTCATAGATTAGTGACAAAGATGCCCGATAATTCGTTAAATAAAGTATGTTAAGCGGGTTTGAAATAACCTTTATACCGATTTAAAATAAAAAAAATATATATTAATGCATGGCCCCACAAATTTAGACCAAACAACGTATAACCCGATAATACAATGATCGGTCATCTTCCACAAGTCGCGGTGATAAATTCCAGTGACCGTAGATTTCGGCAGCCATCACCAAACTTCCGGCGATTGCGTCTTCTTCTAGCAACCAGTCAACATCTCTCTCTTCTTCTCCCTACTTACTTCCGACCTCCACCACTGTACCAGTCCGATAACAATTCCCAATGATGATGAAGCATATATCCTCCTAAACTATGACAATGGCAGTCAAAGTTTTCTCCTTAATTTCAGGTCTGGAATTAGAACTACTCTTTAATTATGCCACAACGGTCAACAATGTTATCACCCTCCTTATAAAAAGCAAATATTATTATAATTTCACTCTCAATTTCTATTAGTAGGGAAATGTATATGTTGATCAAATCCCACTAGGTGATGCTTTGAGTGGTCAATCCACGACGATATCAAGGAATTCAAGTAGGGTCTGAGCCTAAACACGAGTGTGGGACAGAGATAGTAGTTCAAACCCCATCTCTCAGCTTGACTTTAGAGCCGTGAGTTGGTTGCCTCCTTTTACGTTATAGGGCGAAGGCTGTCGCAGGCGGGTAAGCACGCCCCAAAAACACGTTTTTTATCACTTTAAGAATAATAGTTAAAAAGTTAAGATTGACATTTATATATATTTAAAAAAGCAACAGACGGTACCCTTCTTCCATCTAAATGTTGGGCTGGGCCACAAACTGTTTGAATGATTTTCCGAATAAGATAAACTAAAACCTTGGCCCGATGGGGTGGACCCATAAACTGTTTGAATGAGTTATGAGGATATGAAACGTCATTCGCACGTCTATGAACTAATGAACATGCTTATATAGTTATATTTTTGTGAATATAGTTTGTGTATTTATACAGCAAAAGGCTATATATACTATATTCTTAAAACTAAAATTTCAACATACTGAAATTTAAAAAATAAAATAGGCAGATTGTATATTAAATAATATAAGGGATTTAGCAATTCACTAATTAGTATTGTGGTTCACAACAAAATCAATTTTGCAAAAAAAAAGTGTAATAAGCAAGCGGATGTGTCATGTGTATGTGTACATATTTGAACCCACATGCGACGGGTATTTTCATCATTTTTAGACTCAGAAAAAACCCAATTCTAAAGAAAATTGTTCATATAGATAGTAGCACAATATGAATGTGTATACTGGCACAAGGTTAAATGCAATTCCAACACAAATATGACAAATTCATCCATTTTTTTGTAAGAGTCATTTAGATAAATACAGCATTATTGCACTCAATTAAATATTGTAACACATTCGATTTAGGGTGTAATATAAAAATAATAATATTTTTATAAAAGAGTTATTTATGTTTTATAAATATCAGAAACTTGAAAAAGAAGTCACCACGGGAGACAATCATGATTTATGCTATAAGAGCTCAGTTAATTTAATAAATAGCACTAGTTTCTTTGGGCTAACTTATATACTTCAACTAGTCAATTTGGGCCATTTCAAATTATACAATGGTTCAAAACAAATCGCTCTAAAAACTAGCTAGCTTAAATTCTTAAAACATGTTATAAAAGAACAAATACCACCAACAGGCATTGTCAACGTCACTCACCCCGTACTAGTCATCATGAAACCACCACTATCGCTAGGGCTGTAAACGAAACGAACGAACACGAACGAGCCTTGATCATGTTTGTTCGTTAAGCATTCAATTTGTTCACGAACGCTTACCGAACGGAAATTCCTTGTTCATGTTCGTTCATTATGTGTTCACGAACGGCTCACGAACGCAAACGAACGAACGAGACATTTGTTCATATAAAGTTAAACATTTTATCACATTAAATGAATATAAATTTAATCATTTTATATAAAACCATAAGCATGAAATGTTTGATTAACTTGAAATGACCCTTATAAACATAAAAATTTAAGATAATAAACCAAACATTAAAATTTAAAGATATAAATATATTTAAAAAATGACATAAACAAACGAACGTAAATGAACAACTTACCGAACGTTCACGAACACATTACCGAACGTTCACGAACACAAATGAACGAACGAAGCCTTTGTTCGTGTTCGTTCGTTTAACTAACCGAACGAAAATTCTTGTTCGTGTTCGTTCATTTATTAAACGAACGAACACAAACGAACTTCCCGCCGAACTGTTCGCTGAACGTTCGGTTCGTTTACAGCCCTAGAGGTAAGGGTAAGGTTATTATAAAAAAGAAGTTTATTATAATCAGTGTAGAAAAGATTTTTAAAAACTCATAAATTAACCTACTCAAACGAACTTTAATTGAAATTATTACAACGAGTAGTCGCGTTGGATTTGGCTCGTCAAATCACGAACCCTAAAACTAAACCTTAAACTAAATTACATTATGCTAACTTGGGTTTTGCATTGTGCCGACTTGATACAGATAAGTTCGACAGGTAATCTGAAAACCCAAACAAATCATAAAATAACCCAAACTAATCATAAAATATAGGAAAAAAATTATTACAAGTAAAATTTTTTGTAAATTTTACATTATGGTTTTACCTTTTTGTCATTTTAATTTAAAACATTTAATCCATCCAACTATAGTGTCAACTATGAAGGTATATGTCAAATTAAAAAATAAACCCTTAATAACCTAAAATAATTATGAATAAATAAATAATTACCACCTTGGAACAAAAAAATTCTAACGGGTTTTGAGATTAGGATTGTTGCTTTCAAAAACCAAACTTAAGGTTTGAGATTCGAACTCGGGGCTCTCGGTTTACGAGAGTTTTAGGGATTGACAAGATTGCCGTTGAACTATGCCTTTAAAAAAAAACGATTTGATGACAATTTGCTTGTCGTTTGGTAGACCCAATTGCCTACATGGACATTTATTCAACCTGTCAAGCATGATCATCCAGTTATGATTGTTAAATCTTCATGAGTGCGGAATGTAATTCCATCCAACACAACATTTGATGTGTGCGTAATTACTATTGTGATCAAATCGTCAAAATTTAAGAATTTGAACAAAATGATAAATGTGACCAAAGAACAAAGAAAATGACAATTCACTCTATTATAAATAAACTAATATACCTTATGATGTTTTTATACCAAAATCTCCCAACAATGCAAGTCGTACAACACAGTACTCGACACTGAAAGCAACATCTCTTTCACTTTGTATTCACTTAGCAAAGAGGTATGGTCTCCATGCATCTCACCCTCACATAATCTACAACTATACATGCTATGGGTGGGATTACATGGGTATGGTTGTTGTTGCACAGTACTCGATTTCAAAGCAAGTTTGGGGCTCAACTTAAGTCTAACAGCTTGGACCCGATCTATTTTAGAAAGCATGTTTTCAAACTTTACGGAGTGAACTGAAAGCTTTAAAAATAAACAAAACAATAAGTGAAATTGTAGGAAAGTTAAGCAGCATGAAAGCCAAAATCAAAATTAGTGGCAATACTTAGAAGAATTATGTACTTGTAAAGTTCCTAGTAATTGTGGTAGCTATTGAGCAATGTACAGAAAGTGACACATTGTCGTTTGAAGAAACAATTGGTAGAATAAGAACATACGAAGAACGCCTCAAGTGATGATGAACTAGGGGCAAGTTATCAAAACAAACTTCTTATGTCAAGTTTAAGTAAGCAATCAAGGTCGTAATAGAGGACACCAAAAAAATTTAACAAAAGAGAGATATGAAATAGGTATACGGTTAAGGCAATAGAAGCAAGTTCAAATGCTATGTTCTTATGAATGTAGTGAGCTCGGTCACTTTGCAAAAGAACGCACTAAATTGAAGAACAAGAAAAAGGACAAGGAAAAAATCCTGTATAATTCATGACGAAGAATCGACATTGCTGTAAGAGACAAGTCAAGAAAGTTGAAGACCTTCTTTGAACTAGTTTAGTTTGAGGAAAAGAATGGAGATATGTATAAACTAACTTTATATTAGTCTGGGTCAACGTTGTCATATTAGAGTTTTCCATATTTGGATTTTAGTAACTATATATGGTTTAGTATGTAAAACTGTGAGAAGTCAATTGTTGTGTTGTTTTCCAAGTGAGGCTTCGTTCCAACTCTAATGCTAAACCAAACAAACTCATACGTGAAGTATATTTTTTAAATGTTGGTTTTACATTTATTTTTTTGTCATTAAAAAAAAGAATCAAAAAAGAATCGTATACTTTTCTTAAAAAATAAAAAAAAAAATCAGATTTTTTAAATTTTCAGCAGAATATTACATATGTAATGTACATGCGGTTTTATATACGTAATATGCGATTTTACATATGTAACTACGTCTATTTTTCAAAAAAAAAAAATCACTTGGGATGTTTTTTATAATTTTTACCAATAGTTATAAAATTGAGCGTAGAATGTGTTAAAAAAAATCCACGTATGTATTGATTATGTTTGAACAAAAATTCACACAAGTTATAATTCTTTGCAAGTTCTATTATTCGATTTATATTTTTGTTCTTAAAATTGTAAGTCTGATTACCAACAATATATTATTAAATCTCATTACAAAAATAGATGAACGAACTAAATGCAGGTATTTTTTTATTTTTTGAATAACAAAGATTCGAATACTCGTGATGAAATCATTATTCATGAAGTACTTAATTAAACTACTATAAGGAGAATACAACTATCTTGTCTCCCTTATATGCTTTTGCATCATGGTACTACAACGCCAACATGATACATGCTTTATTTTGGTATCTCTATGTCAAATAATCATATGTTGTATAATCAGATCCTGAAAAAAACATCCCAAATAGTAAGAAGACATACGGAAGAATAGAACAGAAATCAACAATATATAGTTAGTACGTACTCTTCGTATTCAATGTTCACTCTCCCGAGAGCAAGACGTGCAATCGTTGCAAAAGCCTCTTGAGAAAGTTCAAGTTCATTTCCTGAACACGACTCACAACGATCGATAACCGTAACATCAACAGTCTTCCCTGTGCATGCATCGCGTATAGCTTTGTTTGTGCCACTAAGGCAACGAACGCGGTACCTCTTTCCACACGCTCTTCCATTAGCAAACAGGCTACCATGCGCTTTTGCAATCATGACACCTCGATCAATCGAACCGAAACATCTTGACGCTAGAAACAACCCATACAAAACGTAGAATTAATTAATTAGGATATTGTTTCAGTGACAAAAATTAAGAATCCTAACGACAAGATATTACTTACGAACATATGGTGGGTGATATACGATTGCTTGGCCAGAAAGGGCATGGGCAACAGAGGTCATGCAAACCACAATGCTAATTAACATTAGAGTTTTGGTCACCATACCCATCTTTTGTTCTTGAAATATTTTAATTTAAGTTTATTTATTTGAGCTGCTTTACTATTTTCTGCATATCGTGGAAATGAGCATAAAATCATTCCTTTTATAGATGGAAAAACCTGGATTGCTGGCTAACAAGATGATCATGCTTTGAATTCAATGAATTCCAATTGTTTATCTGGTCAAAGAAAACGGGCTTCTAAGAATAGGGTCATGTGCCGTGTGCGGTTAATATTATCGGTGGCTGGAAAGTGGAGGTGGCATTAACAATGTTGGTGAATGGTGATGATATGGGTTAAATCCCAATCATACCTTAAAGTTTAAATCTAGGGTTAATTAAAGTGTAAACATTAGAAAGCATATTAATGTTTTAACTTTTAATAACCAGACATGACCAACTGAGCAAACTGGTCTGACCAGGTATCGGAGTCTTTATCGGTTCGGTTAGGGGTCTCTAACGGCAGGGTGGCAAATTAACTAGGCCGTTTGAGCGATATTCTAAGCGGTATGATTGCTGCACAGGTTTGCAGTTGGGCCATGCATATTAAGGGTTACAAACTTGTTGATTTGTTGGTGACCGATGTCGGACACTAAAATTAGACAGAAATAAGAGAACGGGTTAAAATTATTACAGGAAAAAAACATATTAAAATTATTGCACTGTCGATAGGTTATCGCTAGGTTCAAATAACCTGGATGAGACACTGAAATAGTGTTACCAACTTAGAGCATTCACATCCCATTCCGTAAAAATATTGTGAGTGAGTTTGGTATAATTTAGAAAGTAATTGAGAGTGGTTGTGAGTGAAATAGAGAGAAAATCTGAAAGTGGTTGTGAGAAAATTTGTAAATTTGAGGAGAAAATTTTAAGTGTAAGGATTTCTTATTTATTTTTTAATACTTTTTAATAGCGGCTGTGAGTTGAGGAGAAAAGGTAATGATAAATGTATTAAAAAGTATTATTTAATTGAAAAATGTAGTGATTTTTAGTGAATTATAAAGAGTATGGAAAAAGATCGGGATCTGAATGCTCTTAATAAGCATGCATGTTTTTTATTCTCCGATTACAAAATATGAGTAGGAATATTAAAAGGATAAAAGCGTAAAAAGTTTAGGAAACCATAAATAAATGACATGTGTGCATAGTATAGTGTAAAGGATATTCAAGTCACATGCCATTTGCCCTTTTTATTAAAATGTTCATAACTTTTTTATATCTTGATATTTTTTTATTAAAATTATACCATAAAATCAAACTTTTTTTTTATCTTTCTAATGAGTATAATATTGATATATATATATTTAGAAAAAAAAACTTAAACTAGCTGTTTATGATCTTATGCGTTTTATGACGTTTTATCAAGTATTCATTGAACTGGACAGTTTATGTTGTGTTTTTTATAGGTTCATGAACTAGATAGTGGAAAACACCATAGAAATGTTCAGTTAAAACACTCAGTAAAAAACGCATAAAACTGCAAGTTAAACCCAACAGTCAACAAACGCCATAAAACTGCACAGTTAAAACACAATATCGAAACACACCATAATTCAGTTGAAAAACACCATAAAATTGACGAGTTACACTTGATAAACACCACAAAAACTGTCAAGTAAAAAAAACATAGTCATTTCATTATTAACGTTTTAAAAAAATATGGAATTAACATGTGACTTGCTTATGCTACTTTTGATTGAATCTTTCTATTATGCCCTTCAAGTAGTTTTCAAATTATAATTATTTACGAAATTGTCACCTAATAAATCTCAACCATCAAACTCATGATCTAACGGTGAAAGATCGCTCATAAACTTTGTACACTTTTTTCCCTACAAAATATTTATATATATATAGCTTAATTTAACGAAACCCAACATTTAAATACAAGTTGGATTTCAGATCACACCTACTTTATAAAGTAATCTCACCTTGAAAAACATTTTTAAGGTAATAAACTATTAATAACCACTAATGTTAGTATATTTGGACCTCCTATATAAGACAAGACAAGTAAATATAAACATTTTCTTCACAAACAATAATAGTTTTCATGTTTTCTGGCATATAAATATATGGTTTTTTCATGATGTTTATGTACCCGTGTGAGTGAGAAACGTGTGAAAATAATGTAAGTATCACATGGTAAACTTGTCAGTTAGGGTGTTCATATCGGTAGGATAACGAGTTATCCAGTTTATTTGAATCAGATTTTTTGAATATGAAATTTTGAAACCCAACCCAGATATGAAATCACATAATCACATCCGATTCAATCAGAATCCCAATATGCGAAAAGCTTGAGTTTTATATCCCACCCCATCCAACGGTTTCAATATTCTATGAGCTTTCCCCACCCAACCTTGCCGCAAACCGAGGGCACGGTACTTCCAATCAAGGCCAAATCCAAGGTGGCTCTCCCTGCCCCTCCCCTCCCCGTCTCCCACACCGCAGACACTTATCCAACCTTCTAGCGGTCCACCCACAACACCACCAACCTTTTTGCTCTCCGTCCTCGCTCTGGAAAAAAAAATTTTAATATGATTTTATGAGATGGGTTGATATGTTTTAGGTAAAATTTCAATTTGATTTGATATATAGGAGCATGCAGACGTGGCATGTCCTGGTCAAAATTCACGTGAGATTCCAATGAAAAAGTAAGCTCCGTAAATACAATTTACGGAGCATGCTTATGTGGCTTTTCTGGTACAACCTAACTGTGTTTTGCTCCGTAAATGACATTTACGGAGCTTACTTTTTCATTGTAATCTCACGTGACTTTTAAACATGATAAGCGACGGATGCATGCTCCGTAAATGTCATTTACGAAGCTCCCATGAATCAAAATCCCATTTAAAAAAAAAAATTCCCCTCGCTCTACATCTACACAGCTAGGTAAGATTTAGCCCGAACTCTGTTTCTAGATTCCAATTGTTGGTCGATTCACCCATTTCTGCTCAACACCCACACCACCACCACCACCCCCACACTACAAGTACCACCATCTGCCACCTCTTGATTTGTAGTCGATATATTGTCAGTTTATCCAGTTTGGATTGAATATTGCTGTCAATTGAGTTTGTCATCGATAACAAATGTTTTTTGGGTTTTGCAATACTTTTGCAGAATGCCTATTTGACTAATTTGTTATGTTCAATGTTATTACCAGTTATCGAATCCTATTCCTCCTCTGTACATCTTCAAAAGTTTGATTTTGTTGATCTTGAATTTGGGGTTTACATACACTTGAAGAAAGTTATGAATTTGAGATTTATACTTTTACATAAACTTAAATGAATTCATGAATATGTGTTTGTTTCTCAGGGTTTTGATCAAGCTTAAAATCTTAAAATCCTTATGTAGAAGAAAATTTTGATATTGTAAGCCGTGATGGTAATTTGAATTTTGAAGTAACCCCTTTGTTTTCTTCTTGTATCATTAATGTTATCACAAGAACCATTTATATATTTGATCTGAGGCCAGAGGTATAACATTGTTTGATTCTTCCGAGGTGGGTGATGCAGAAGATACACACGAGCCCATTACTGGCCCATCTCACTTGGAAGCAGCCCAACATGAAGCTGGTCCATCCAGGGCCCGCCCGTTAGCTTAAAAAAGAAGCCCTAGGTTCAGGCCCAATAATTTTTGGGGCCCGTACAATTTATTTTTAGTTCTGCATTAGGCTTTTCACTAACCTTTGAGCTTTTCAACTCAAAAGAGCCTGACTCAGGAGAAGGAATTAGGAATCGATCAAGAGTTCGGGAATCGGGACTACATGGTTTCGGGCTTAATTAAGTAATGAAGTAGAAAATATATTTGAAAGCAATATACATTTGAAAGCTAGGATTAATCCATTTAATCGATACAAAATTCGATACCATTTAATCCATTTTGTCAAAATTTGTTAGAGTCTAATCTTGTAATATGTAACTATGTTGTTTGACCCTCCATAGTTA
This sequence comes from Stevia rebaudiana, assembly GCA_009936405.2. NCBI lineage: Eukaryota > Viridiplantae > Streptophyta > Magnoliopsida > Asterales > Asteraceae > Stevia > Stevia rebaudiana. The sequence goes on along the minus strand of WOUH02000045.1, from coordinate 952,665 downwards.
CATATTACAAGATTAGACTCTAACAAAATTCACTTCAAAAAGTTCGGATTTGAAGAAATGATAGCAATTAGCAAAGGAGAAGAACATGTGTAACCTTTATACATACATTTACACAAACAGTTTGTATGCATTCAAAAAGGTTTTAAAAGTTTACCTGCAAGTCAAAGAACATCTAAATGTAAAATCCAACAACACCCAGATGATCATGAGAAGATGAAGATGAAGATGATTATGACTCTGGGTTTCTGATTCAAGAAGATCTTCGACCCTTCATCTTCAACGCGTGATTACTGATTTGCGTATTCCCAATTCCAAAAGACCAAACCATGTCGTCCCGATTCCCCCGATCGATTCCTAATTCCTTCTCCGCTCTATTGAGTTGAAAAGCTTAAAGGTTAGTGAAAAGCCCAATGCAGAACTAAAAATAAATTGTAGGGGGGCCCAAAAATTATTGGGCCTGAACCTAGGGCTTCTTTTTTAAGCTAACGGGCCGACTCTGGGAAAATTTAGAGTTGTGGAGCGTCAATGCTGGTGCTTGGTAGTGAAGAGATGAAGCTAGCTTATGACACAACTGAAAACTACATGATATGGAATCATTCTAATGTTTTTTTTTTTTTCTAATTAAATTTTCAGGAGTCGCATAAGATTGGTGTAGATTGTAGAAAGAGCTTGTAGAGTAGCAATCACTTTAGATAAATTATTTAGTAACATAAACACAAATTAAATGGGTTAAACGGGTCATAAGTCGTTCCCTATGTATTTTTTATTGCATACAAATTATACCTATATAAATTAGAAACGTCTATGAACAATTCCTGTATGCAATTAGCTAGAAGAAGGGCAAATGTTAAGTAACCCAATGGGTTAGTTCTATCTTCTTATAACCCACACGAGTTAGGTTCCCATTTCAACTCTCTTTTGTTATTATGTTATTCTAGTTTTTGGTGTTTGTATAAAGAATTAAAATGTTTTTTTTTTTCTAAAATTTTTAAAAGAATTTGATTCGTGGTATTTAATCTTTTTTTGTTGTGTGTTTTTTGAACCTTTTACTTGGATTTTAGTTTAATTTTTGTTACTTTGTTTTTTCATTCTAACATGTTCTTAATTTTTAAGATTTTATGTTAACACCTACGAAAGGTGAAGATTTATCCTGAAACTTTTTAAACTTTTTTCTCTAGCGTTTTTAGTTTGGCTGTCTATGTTTTTGTTTATTTAGTTTTAAGTTTGTTTTTTTTTCTTTGTTAACCCGGCTGAATAATGTCACATTTATAACAAGGTATGTTTCAGGGTTTTAGGTCGGAATGATATCCATTATGTGTTTTTGTTTCTACGTTTTAAAAACCAGAATGGTCTTTGGGTTTTGGTTGTATATATATAAATGACAATTTGCCCAATTGAATATATTTAAATGAGTATTGAAATTGCTTGGAAAGAGCGTACGTCGTGTCAATGCTTGAAAGAAACGACTTAGCTTGATTATAAGATATATCTTAATGCTTTCTAGATGTAAAGAATAGGTCAACAAATTTTAAGCACACAATCGCTCTATATAAACGAGCTTGTGATGCTGTTCACTCTAATCAACATTATGGAACAAAAAAAACACCCTATTTCCTTTGTTTTCTTTCTTGCGATGCTTATGGCTGCTGATGTTGTGAATGCGTCTAGAGTAACAACTGAGAGAAGATTAAGAGCGGAGATGCATTCAAAAGTTCAGTTGAGAAAAACAATGATGCGAGATAGATTCATCCGTAGGAGACTCTCTCTCCGGGAGGATGGACAAGCTAGACACAAAGATATATGTGCAGGTATGTTGTTACTTGTTAGTCTAGGGGTGTCAATTCCGACACGACAAAAATATGACATGAATATAATCAAGTTTAGTCCTATCTTATCCAGCTTGTTTTGGGACGTATGCGTGTTCATAACTTCATATTGTCATATTTAATTAAGCAGATAGTGTTAAAGCAACCTATATTTAACCTATTAAACTAAGCACGTAAACCTGCCAAAATGTTTAATCAAACACCATTAACGAAAAAGTCCCAAGTACTTTTAAGTGCCCGTCAATTACTTTTCCAGTACTTCCAACTAGGCTGAGTAACTCAACGAATAATCGCTACAAAACTCCAAGTGCTCATTGATTAAGTAAAGTACTCGTTACTTTTCAGGCGACCGACCTAGTATCACCTAACGACTTTTGTAACCAATGAATCCATGTGCTACAATTTTAATTGTAATCGGCTTTCAATCTCTTCTGTTTTTTAAGCGTCATGAATTTTAGTGAAATTGGTAAGTATCATTAAGAGTATTCAAATCCCATTTTCTATCACATCTGTATAACTTAAACACAAATTACATTTTTCTAAATTTATATATAAATTTTGTTTTGACACTTTATACATAAAATTTTATATCTCAATTTTCTATTTTATTGACAGACACTTATTTTAATTTTATTTGCTCGCTCTTATAAACTTATATAAATATATAAAGATGATCTATATTTAGAGAATATATATTAAAGAAAACCTTAAATTTTTGAAATCGAGAATACGGTAGAGAATGAAGCATAGATGTAATTATATAGAATCTATACATTTTGCAGATAGTGGAGAACTAAAGATGGGTTCATCTGAACACCCAAACTTTCTTAAGAGTGGTAAAAACTAAAAAACGAAGAGCCTTTTTTGCACTGTTAAAGAATATTATTAGTTTTGGTTTCTTAAGATATTGTTATAACAAAATGTTATCTAATAAAACGGTCATAGTATATTCTAATACTTTCCTCATGTGTCACTAAATACACATATTAACGACCGACCACAATTTTTAATGAAGAACTTGTCATTTAAAATCAAAATGTCGTAGAGAAATCAACATCACCTACGACTTAACAAATACCAAATTCAAGCTATGGAATCTTTCATTAAATTATTGCATTTGAGTTTTCTTGCACAAAAAGGGATAAGAATTAAAAATAAAAATTGACCAATATTTTTTAAAGTCAACCTCCTCAATATATGGACCCTTTGAGCAAATTCTAAGACTATTCAAGAAAGATGCTACCTAAAGTTAATTAATAATTGCAAAACACAAATGAAAAAAATAATAATAATAGAAAAAAATGTAAGATTTTTGAAATTTTTAAGATTCTAAAATAGGTTGAAGGTCAATAATTAACAAAATGGAAAGTTTCTTTTTTTTAGTTTATTTGGGAAATGATCAACTAAATAAGAAGCTTATTCTAAGAAAACCTAAGAGGGATTACAAAAATTCTCTTAACCGACTCAAACGAACTCCGATTGAATTCATTTTAGCGGTCGAATTTTCCTCACAAATACATGTAGCCGACGCGGTTAAATATACCCGCCCAACACTACCCGATGACACCAGCGGCGGTGTTGCCGCAAACATAAACTTGCCGATGGAGTACCCGATGGGTACTCCCTCCACCCTTACAACCATATCCTAAATTATACAAATCACACTCACACAAATTATACCGAACCTAATGTGAATGCTCTAACATCGTTAGGAGATATTTTTGACTTTTACTAAATAAAGACTTATTTTGTATCCACAAAAAATCAAACAACAATTAAAGAAACAAGGATCCAATGTATAATTTACCTAAACATATACCCAACTCCTTACCCACCTTATCTCCTTCCTTCCCGCCGATCTTACCTACCATTGACTATTAGACGATACTGTGCTCGGGTGAGTGGGAGCGTGGGCCGGGCCACCCACCTGGCACACCGGAGAGTCTTACCTCCGACGACAACCAGCGACCATCGACGGCCCTGTAAAAACCCTAAATCACCATCGACAGCCATGTAAAACCCTAAATCGGTGGTCACCATCGCTACCAACGCGCAAACCTCGAACTCGATGGTTTCCATCGCCTCACTACCATCTGTAGTCAAGAATGAGAATCGAATCAAAAAATGAAAGCTTAATCGAGTTAAATTCCCCAAAATTCGAACTGCATGTTCTTACCACGGGCTGAAAACATAATAGACAGGCTAAGACGAGAATTTCACGAGCTGCACCACCAGTGTCGCCGCAGAAAGCGGTCGCTGGTTCGCCGGAAATTTTGGCTGTTTTTGTTGGATTTGCAAAGTTATGTCGGTTTAGGGTTTGAACACGCTATGGTGTGGGGGTGTAGAGATTGTAACCCGCGATGCGATAGTGGTCGGATTTGCAGTCAGTGCTGGCAGCTCGTGGTGGTGATGTCACCGGAGTTGTTGGCAGATTGTGGCGGGTGGTTTGGAGAGGTGGCTGCTGGAAAGAGGATGTGCAGATATGTGGTTCACGACTTTACGTTTCAGATATGAATGCTGTTTTTATATTTCATAATTAGTCCATGAGTTTAAGCAAATTACATAAGTAGTCGTTATAAACTATACATATCTAAAATATTAATTTTTTAAGAGAAAAATTAACGTTGTTAGTGGTTTTGATTGGATTGAGACAGATTGTAAAAGTCCCCGGGGGGTGGTGGTGGACACTGATTTTGAAAAGTTGGATTAAAATAGTTATTTGAAACAAACCAAGCAAAAACAAACTTTACTAAAAAAAATTATTAAAATTAGTTATTAACTCTAGTTAAAAATCATAATTTCCAAAACTAGAAAATTGAAGTCAGTCTTCACATCCTTATTGCCTCATTTGATGAACCATTCGAGCTAATATTAGGAGGTAAAAAACTACAACAAGCCGACTCGTGCACACTAGCTCGTATAAATGTCTATGACTAAATTCATGCAAAATGTATCCTACTTGTACGGAAAATTGGGTTGATTTGGTTTGCGCATTTATTTTCTTTAGTATTGAATCGAATTTCTTTTAGTAGCGTGTATGTGGTCTATGGGCTGACAAAATAGCATGTAGTTATTGTACTTGTTGAGTTCTTGTTAATCAAATCATAATTATTTGGCGGTTTAAATTTGTACTAATTAATTGCACTTTTATGTTAATTAATAGAAATAGTAGGGCCAAAATGGAATTTAACCAAGCAAGGAAAAGGTCCATGCCCAAAGTTACTTGTGTGGGTCCCTAAAAAAACAGGCTTTTTTGAGTTTGTAGAACTCAACGAACAAGATGAAGTTGAAGGTGGATTCTCCATCGCTATATTCTGCTATGCATTACATGCATTACCTTTTAGTGTTCAACCTACTTTCAAACCTTTCATTAATGACAAAGGGGAAAGTAATGGTACATATAATCAGCTTCTAATGCACATTGAAGGAAAGGTAATGTATTTAAAAATATCTATTTCAAAATATATTTATTGTTTATGGGGTATAGTTATGTTAAGAAGAGAGTTTATTGTAAAAAGGTAATTTAGAAGGATTTTAAAAAACTCATAAAACAGTTCAAACGAACTCCGATTGAACTCACTTATTAACTCTTAAAGAACTCGTGTAATGATCGGGATTACCTTATAAAAAAAATCAACTTCAATTTCCTAGTGTAAAGATGATTGTGTTCTATGCACATGTATAAGTTATTGTAAATTTTTTATTTTAGACATAAATATGCATATACTAGATTATAAACCCACGTATTACGCGGGTTAACGAATATAAATTGTGTAGTTTCATAAAATCTTCATAAATTTATATAATTGAAAAAATTGTATTACATAAAGCAGTATAAAATCTAACTATGACTACAATTTATAAATTAAATATCTTTTTGTACATGATATTTGTTTTTATTTTATTTTATCATTTTATCAGATATTACTAACATAAGGTGTGGTGTTCTAAAAATGCATCATACCTTTTTAATAACTTATTTCTTTGATTGCATACAAATTCAATTTCAATTTGAAATAAATAAAAAGAAAAAACATTAATATTTAGAAAAAAAAAAAAGGTTTACTACAATTTAAACTTGACATTCATTTGACTACGTTAATTGAACATTAATAAGGTTTTAATATGTTAAAGTAAAGATTTACGTCAATATCAATAATTTTTTATCTTTTTTTTTTCAAGTACGTAAAACCTAAAATTCAGAAATATATTTTTTAAAGGGCAACTTCAAGATTATCTAAAAACTAAATTTAATTTTGAAAGTTTAATACATTAAAATTCAAAAGTATTTTTTAAAAAATAAGAAAATACCAGGTGATATTTGTTGGAATCATTTTTAGAAGTTGATATAATATGTAATAAAATTGTGGTGGAGTGAATTGTTGATCAGAGATTCATAGTAGTAGAAAAGTAGAAATTTGACAAATTGGATCGGGTTTCTAATGACCTATAATCAGGGCCGCTCAACTACAAATTCAATAAAGCCCATAATAATCCCATTTAGCCCACTACATATTTTTAAATACTAATTATCAAGTTCCTATTTTTGTAGCCCACTTTTTTCTTTGCCTTCAGCCCCAGAATTTTTCAAGGTCTTCGAGGACACCCTTGCTTATAATCAGAACAAATATATGTGAAAATTATAGACTCAATAAATATATAAACGTACACCATGAAGCTAAATACAATGTATCGAAAAGCTTTATATATTCATATGTAGCCTAATTTCTTATCTAGTAGACTTGTCAAGCTGTCGCGGGTGATGTCACGGTGCGTGCCAGTAGAACTCAATACGTTGATTTTACAAGTTCTTATTTAAGCTCTGAAGTTTATATGCTTGTTGGTGCTTCACATGAATGGAATCAAACATTGTGGACTTTTTTAAAACCTTTCACTTGGAGACTATGGATTGCAATAGTTGGTATATGTATCTATATTGGACTTGCAATTGCAATTTTGGAATACCGTGTTGGCAATCCAAAATTTTCAGGCGCCACTCGTCTTCACAAAGTCGTAATGGTCATCTGGTTTCCTATTTCGACATTCTTCTTCCAAGGTACCCACTTATTTTGAAGATATACAACTCCCATTGATTTATAGATTTATACCATACATATTATAAATCTAGTGTGAAACTGTTGGCTCAAAATGAAGAAACTAGAGACAGAATTAGATCTAAATCAAGCTGCTGTATTATTCATATGCAACTATATATTATACTTAACTAATTAATTAGCTATTTATGAACTTTTATTCGCAGGGAGGATACTTAACAATAACACTAAAGTGGTGCTTGTGATGTGGTTAAGTATGATTTACATTGTAGGTCAGATTTTCACAGCTGTGTTATCAGCATGGTTGACACTTGATCAATTGCGTCCCCGATTACCTTCAACTTTTGAAAACGTGGGATACCAAAATGGTTCTTTTATGAAAGATTTTATAAATCAAAAATACAATTGTTCTAGCACGAATCTAAAGCCACTTAATTGTTCAAGCCCGAATCTAAAGCCTCTTAATAACATTGAAGAATATAAAAATGCTTTGTACAATGGTAGCGTAAATGTTATTTTTGCTGAGCTACCGTATATCGAACTATTCTTAGCCAAGTACGACTCTAACTACATGAAGTTTGGACCCATAAATCAGGAATCTGGATTTGCATTTGTGAGTCTCTCTAGTTGACAATTATATACAATCTAAATATTCCTTCAATACTATTCTATATTTATCTTATAATGTTATGTAAGTTCTTGGTCTTAATATTACAGGCACTTGCTCATGGATCTCCTTTATTACAAAATTTTTCACGGGCAGTGATAAATGTTACTGAAAGTGATATTATGATGCGAATGAAGGAAAAATATCTTGGATTTCGTGTTCCCGATGGATCACAACCAATTCAACCGCTTCCACAAAAACTTGATGTTCAAGGCTTTATTGGATTGTTCGTATTCATAGTGACTTTGACTATAGTTGTTATTATTTTCTCAGAAATTTCCCTTAGGCGGCACATAAACAACAAAATCGAGCCCATTTCAACCGAATTAAAGATCATATCTTCCCATTGATATGTATGTCGATAGGTTGGTGTACACTAGTATGTATACTCTAGTGTTTGCTTGACTCTATGTAGTTTTGTATATCACGTGTATATGGTTGGTTTTGTGTGAGTGGGTTGTAAAATAGAAGTCCTGCTACCGCAAGATTGTGAGGTTCAAACTTTGCCAATGCAAAAGAAAAAAATAGGTTAATTGGTTGTTAAAAATTGTATATGTTTTTTTTAAATGTTTTTAGAAGAAAAGGTTAAGTTACATAAATTCAACTAGTGATAATGATAAAGCTGAATCAAAGAATTAGATTATTAGATTTGAAAATGGGTTTGTCCAATAGTAGCAAGGTGTTTGAAAGTGACATCTTATTTTTCATAAACGCTCATCTTAATTTACACATGCCTTGCATATCAATGGGTTCCCATTTTTGGCCAGTTTTGTTTAAATTATTACTTAACTGGTTCATATTTGAATGTGTAGCGTTAACACTCTAGAAGAGAAAGAGAAAGACGAAAAAAAATTGAAAGAAATGAACAAACATGACGATTCAACAAACTGAACTTGTTTTCACTTTCTTGCTTTGTTAGAAGAGTCGGAATTGAGCTCTGTGTTTACACAAGATATATATCCGTTTTTTAGTCCTCTGCGTTCTAGTATTGACACAAGGGTCATGCTTAACCTCACAGCCTTCATACTATTACTAAACTACACTGAAGACTCACCCAATCTTGCTTGAAAACAGAGTGGAATCAAGAAACTTGCAACCTTGAATCTATAGCATGTAATCCTGACGCACTTATCTTAGGAGATAGTAAGCAAGATATGCGAATTTCTTATTTTAATCAATTTAGAATTAAAAGTCTTTTTGCAGACCTTCATTTTCACGGGTTGTTGAAACCGACTCCTCCGCTTGACGTTGTCCCCATAGGTTGAAGTACTGCTAATGCCTCCGATTAGAAATTTTACAATGCCATTAGATTGATTGAAGTTTCTAGCCTGGTAACCTTTCATTCCTACACCTAGAATAAAGGCTTCCCTGCCTTATGTGACCCCTAACAACTAGGTCCCATGTCAGTGGGTGTCATGTCACGACATAGGATCGGCTTAAGTGATCCCTTGGGTATGCAAAAGCTATCCTCGGCATATGATCGGCTTAAGTGACGACCACTGTAGTGTTTTTTTGTGAGACTATTTGGTTTAAGTTAAGAATTCATTGGAGTTATTGAAGTTCATAACTTTTATTTTTCTATAGTCTATTTTTATGCAACCAAACATTTTCTAACTATTTCACCTGACTAAGCAAGAATTGTGATTTAGTATCGAGAGTCCTTAGTGTCCTTAAACGTTACTCGATCAGGATCATTCTAACGATGTCCTACGCTCACGATGGGTGCACTTTCCTTGTATATGTTGTAGTCATTGATCAAAGCATAATCGTTTCTTATAAATTTAAAGCTATTTTGTGTTTAAACTTAATCAACTTTCATACTCACTATATAACACCCCAATTTTAGGTTTAAAATTTACGTTTTCCAACTTATTTTGTCTTCCTGGTCATTAATGTGGTTGTGTTACTTGTTGTTATGGTTTAGGGTTTAGCTTTATGTTTTATCTTTGAGGTTTAACTCTTGTGATTTAGCTTTTGGGGGTTTAGAATTTACATTTTCAAGATCATTATGTTTTTATACTCCTCACTGTGTGCTATGGTCGTCATTGTTTTTTAGGGTTTAGGATTTACGGTTTAGGATTTCACGAGTCGGTTCCAACACTACTAGAATAAGTTCAACTGAATTCATTTGAGTCGGATTATGTGTTTCTTACAATCCTTCTAGACTTATTACAATAAGAGTACTCTTATTTAGCATAACTCAACTTATTAAATATATATACCCAAAAGGTTAATTTTAAATGTAATTAAGCTTCTAACTCTCTGTCATGACAACATGACACGTCAACAAATCTTGCCATGTCAGTATGCCACATCAGCAAGTCCTACCATGTCAGCAAGACTTGCCATGTCAGCATGCCATGTCATCAAAATGATAACGGAGTTAACTTCCGTTAGTTAGGGACTGGCACAAGAAAATGATTTAAAAGTTGGGACCGTTGGTTACAATTTCCTGAGTTGTAATTATTACAAGTCAATAGGTCAAAGTTAGGATTATTAAAATCCAATTTGCCTAAAATTAAAGATTAAAATTAATTTTTTTCAGATGCATGTATCGTTCAGATAAGTAAGTATACGTGTGTAGGTAATCAGGTCTCGTATAATTCAACCACATTCATGTTCCATACCCATTAAAAAAAAACTAATTTTATATCCAATCCAATCATGATCGAATACGTATCCAAATACCTGACCTCATGTTTTAAGTTTCGAGAACCAGTTTCTTTCATACCTACGTGGTGTAGTAGCAATGAATGAAAAAATAAGTGAATAAATAAATAAATTTCATCACGTACTCAGTCAACTGTCAAAGTGAGTCTTGAATTTGCTTGGAAAGAGCATACGTCGTTTGAATACTCGATCAACGAACGACTTAATTAGCTTTTTTTCCCTTAGGGCACGGCATGGATCTAGATTTGAAGAATAGGTCAACAATTGTACTTAAGGCTTAAGCAGACAATCATTCTATATAAACTAACTTATGATGCTGCTTCACTCAAATCAACATTATGGAACCAAAAAAACCCATGTTTTCCTTTACTTTCTTTGTTGTGATGCTTTTGGCTGCTGATGTTGCGACAACGTCTAGAGTAACAACTGAGAAAAGATTATATTCAGAAGTTCGGTTAAGAAAAACAATGATGCGAGATAGATTCACACATAGGAGACTCTCTCTCCTAGAAGATACTGATCAAGTTAGACATGTAGATATATGTGCAGGTATGATATATGTTAATTATGGGGTGTCAAATTCCGACATTAAATTAATCATGCTTGGTATTATCTTGTTCACGTTGTTTGTTTTTAAATAAATAGGCAGTGTCGACGTTAGTTAACCTGATTAACCGTTTAGTTAAGATATCAACTTACCAACCCGACACCCATGTTTAATCAAACACCCGTTTAACCCTCTATTACGAGCTACCAACCCAATTAATTAATTAAATGTTTACAAAATTATTTATAAGTGTTAAAAATGTTTAACCACATAAAAACCTTTAAATGTTTACGTAATTAAATGTTTGGTTGTTTCATCATAAAATAACAATAAAATTAACTCCGTAAGTAATTGGACTGAAATAGTTACAGAAGTCAAACTATAGTGCATGATTTGTTAAAAAGAACTTTTTGAACTGAAATTGTTAAAATGCTCAAATCACAATAACCAAAAGAGTAATTTACTCTAGCTTTAAATACTAAGGTCTTATACGTAGTTATAGGTAGGCTAGACTAGAGGAAGATAAAATAAAAGCACATCGGAGTTGAAAAAAACCATATAAACTCATATATAATGTTATTATTATTTTTTTCAAAAAAAAGGTTGGTTTATTTACATTTCGTCACTTTTAAAAAAAAAAATTAAAAACACTAAGTACTTTTTTTCTTAAAGTATGTAACTAAAATTCACGTCTATATAATGTTTCACCAAATGTTACATATGTAACATAACATGTTACATATGTAACATAACTGTAACATTGATAATTTTTGTAAAAAAATATTAGAAAAATCAATTCGAAGCTTTTTTTATTTTTATTTTTTCACAAAAAGTTATAAAAATGAATGTATAATTTATGTAAAAATATATAAAAAAACGTTGTTACATATGTAAAATACTGGTTTCTTGGTTTTTTTCCAGTTTAAATGGGTTTTTCTCTCATTCATGTCCAGGTAGGCTATATTTGGTTGCTAATTTTTCTATTAGCATGACTATAAAGAAAACATCATATATTTAAAATCATACTGACATGGTTTTTTATTGTCGGTTATAAGTTTATAAAAGCCATTTAATATATATATATATAATTTTTTTTAAATATATAGAGGAATTTTTTGTTCCTTTCTCACTAACAAACAATATTTTGTAGCAAATCAACACCACCTACGACACTACAATAATGCTATATTCAAGATATGGAATCTTAAATTGAATTAATTCGTTTTTTTCTTACAAAGACGGGTGATAATGAATAATAATAAAATTCATAGTTGTCTAGTTGATCAAACTAGAAAATTGAAGTCAACTGTCACGTCCTTATTGCCTTATGTTAGCCCAATAAAAAAATATGTCCCGTAACCATCATCAACTTCCTCGAACAGCGGACGAACCCTTCGTGCACATTTTAAGACTGATTCAAGAAAGAAGCAAATCAATATGTAAACATACTCGACTAAGATTAATTGCAATTTAATTTAGGCAAATTGGATTTTAATGCTTCAAACTTTGACTCATTGGCTTGTAATAATCTCAACTTAAAAAATTGTTACCAACAGTCCAAACTTTTATAACATTTACTTGTGTCAGTCCCTAACTAACGAAAGCTAACTCCGTTAACATATTGCTGACGTGGCATGCTAACATGGCAAGATTTTCTGACGTGTCATGTTGATATGGCAATATTTGCTAACGTGTCATGCTGACATGGCAAGATTTGCTGGCGTGACATGCTGATCTTGTCACGAATTTACTGGCGTGGCGTTTTGCCATGTCAGTAATATGCTAACGAAGTTAGCTTCCGTTAGTTAGGGACTGACACAAGTAAATGATATAAAAGTTTGGACTTTTGATAACAATTTTCTGAGTAATGATTATTATAAGCCAATATATTAAAGTTTGGATTATTAAAATCTAATTTGGCTTTAATTTATACTGCGCCAATTTTATATGATTGATTATGTTGATATTTATAGCAATAAAATAGGGCCCTACTATTTGGACTGAGGCCATACGGGGGCCGTATGGAGAGGGTGGTCAAAGGGGGGTCCAAATAACAGAGGCCATAAAATAATAGATAAAAACTAAACTTCTATAGTGATGTAAGGGGTTCAGAGTAACAAACGTTAAAGTTCAAAACATGCTTGTTTACATATCACATAGCATGTAGTTCACTCGCCTAAAAGAGTTAGTTTAACGGAAGCTGATTGACTCGAGCGCACTAGCTCGTAATCAAATGTAACCCGCTTGTACTATTGAATTCTTGTTAATCAAATCATAATTTTGGTGGTTTAAATTTGTACTAATTAATTTAAGTTTTTATTTGTTATTGCCTATAAAAGACATCGTAGGGCCAGAATGGAATATAGCCAAGCAAGGGAAAGGTCCATGTCCAAACTTAACTGTGTGGGTCCCTAAAAAAAAAGGATTTACTGAATTTGTAAAAGTTAACCAACATTCTGAAGTTGAAGGTGGATTTTCCATCGCCATATTCTGCTATGCATTACATCTATTACCTTACAATGTTAAGCCTACCTTCAAACCTTTTGTTGTTGTTAACGACAAAGGGGAAAGTAATGGTACATATAATGAGATTGTAATGCACATTGAAGGAAAGGTACATGTTTCTAAAAATATTTATATCAATATAAATTTATTGTTTATTCATTTATATCTTATTGTTGTAAAACTACAACATGGTCATCTGAAAATAATCACAAGTCATAAGAGTGTAGATTTTTGACATGACACAAACCTAACAAAAAATGCACAAGTCTAACTTGCGAACATGTTTATCAAATTGAGTGAGACGTGTAGATCGTGAACATGAGTGACATGTTTAACTTCTTTAATTCTATGAACTTTCTAGAAAATGAATTTTATGTGGTAACTTAAACTTATATAATATATACATGAGTATATACGAGTGTGTAACCTGAATAATTTATTGAAGTGTTAACCATTTAACTAAATTCTTGTCGTTCATTTTAAAATCTAGAGAAAAAAATTTGTGGTCCACATTAAACATGAATTTTTAATCAAAAGAAAACAAAACTTGTGACCCAAATTAATCAGATGAGTATTTTGGTTTTTTCTCTCATTCTCATTCTTTAACTAAAGACTTATTTGTTACTCTCTCTTTTCTCTACTTTTTTAACAAGGTGTTCAATTTTTTAAAACAATATTTTTATATGATAACATTTTAAAATTTTAAACTGTCTAACTTTTCTAATTCATCAAATTTTTCTGCAATTTAGCATTTTATAACCTGATTTTTTTTAAATCTGTCTCTCTATATTTATACACATGTGTGTGTGTTATACACATGTGTAATATAAACTAACTTTTTTAACTGCTATTTAAAAGCTAACTTTATAATAAAACATGTGTAACAATAACCACTTTTATAATTAATAACACATATGTTAATAATAACATACTCATAGCAACAAAAAAAAAAACCATAAAAATATTAGTAACAAATGTGTAACATTAGTCACTTTTTTAGTTTTTAATATTCAGCAATGATAAATCAGAATCTAATACAATGATTTTTATTACAAAAAATAACAAATGTTTTAAAAAATAACATACGTGGTAAAATAACATATGTGTTTAGCTGATTTTTTAGAATGACATTTTCTAAATTGTCTTTTTAACAAATTCTGCAATATTTTAATTAACTCAACAATGATAACTCATAATCTAAAACAATGACAGTTTTATAAAAAAGAAATAACACATGTGTTAAAAATTAACACCCCAAATCAACTCATGTGTTAAACTGGTTTTTATTTTTTTAATGAGTGGTTCACAAAAAATACATCCCATATATAAGAAGGTGTGTATTAAATGAATGATTTTCGAAAGTTAAACATTTAACTCAATCTAAGCTCTTCATTTTTAATATTTTAACACGTGTAATGATGATAGACATGTGTTACTTTTCAAAATTTTGAATTTCTCTTACTGTTTTTAAAGATATTATATTTTAATAGTGTTGTTTTGATGGGCAATTTGATGAATAACGCTGCATTTCAGCATTTACAATTAGGTTCCACAAAATATATAATCTTTAAAAACCTCATCTTTTCATTTTTTTAAATTCCATATCTTCTTAAAACCCTCATAACTTTCTTATATATATATATTGTAATAGAAATTTCACAAATTCTGATCACATTTTCATGGGACCTATAATCAGAACAAACATATATATGTGAAATTGTAGAATAGGAAATTAAAAACATGAAACTATAACAATACAATGTGTTAAAAAGCTTTATAAATTGTGTATGACATATTCTGATCCTTATCTTACAGACTTGTGAAGCTGTCTCGGGTGATGTTACGGTTCGCGCCAATCGAACTCAATACGTTGATTTTACAAGTCCTTATCTAAGCTCTGAAGTTTATATGCTCGTTCGTGCTTCACATCAATGGAACCAAACCTTGTGGACTTTCTTAAAACCTTTCACGTGGAGACTATGGATTACAATAGTTGCTATATGCATCTATATTGGGCTTGCAGTTGCAATTTTGGAATATCGTGTTGGCAACCCAAAATTTACAGCCCCACTTCATCACAAAGTCGTAATGGTCTTCTGGTTTCCTATTTCGACATTCTTCTTTAATGAAGGTACCTACTTACTCAGTTAGCTTAGATAACTAACACTTATAATCATGGATTACTGGAGTTATAATAAAAAGAAAAATGCAAGCAACAGGGTCGCCTTCTTAGTATAATCTGACCATATAATAATAATAGATTCTATGATCATGTAATCTATGAAAATGATAATGCCAAAACTAAATTCATTTATATTGCTATAGACATTTCGTTGAGATGATTGCATAACATCAATATCTTGGAAACTAATTAGAGATTTGCATACTATTCTTGTGCAGGGAGGATACTTAACAAGAACTCTAAGGTTGTGCTTGTTATGTGGTTAAGTATGATATTCATGATTGTTCAGATCTTCACAGCTACGTTGTCCGCATGGTTGACACTTGACCAAATGCGTCCGCGTTTGCCTTCGAGTTTTGAACATGTGGGATACCAAGATGGTACTTTCCTAGACGAATTTATAATGCAAAAATATAATTGTTCTAGGGCGAATCTTAAGCCTCTCAAAAACATTGAAGAATACGAAAATGCGTTGTCCAACGGCAGCGTAAATGCTATATTTGATGAGCTACCGTACATCGAGCTCTTTCTAGCAAAGTATGGCTCTAATTACATGAA
>WOUH02000045.1:888997-913885 GCA_009936405.2 Stevia rebaudiana | reverse complement strand
CTCCAATCATCTCGGTGCGTTTGTCGAGGCATCACGGGTTTTCCTTTTATCTTTCTCTTTACTATCATAACCAACTAGGTTATACCTTATCTGAAAACCGGGTGTTACACCTACGCGACGCGCGTAGGCTGGCTGGTGTCGTGGCCCCGTCGCGGCTCGCCACGTGTACGCTGACTCATAAGTGGGCTTTTGACACGTGTCCCATTCAAGTGCCACACTTCATTTGGTGATGCCACGTGGGTTTGGTCCAATCACGAGGTGCCACGTGGCCATGACGTGTCATCTCGTGGTTTGATCAGACTCGTTAACTTGTTTTCGCGTTTCTCGCTTCGTTCGGACTCCGTTTTGCGCGCAGTTTTCGCGTACGTTCACGATTTTCCATTTCCTATATAACCCCATTGGTTTCATTTCCAAAGGAGGTGTCGGGATTTCAGGCCTATGGAACGTTGCGTCGTTTTGCGTGTAACTTTCAAACCGTCGCTCGTATCGAAATTCCGTATACACTCAAACGATTCTAAATACGTATTAGAATACAATGATAATATTTATCTCGAATAAATATTGGAATAAATTAAGGCGACGTTGAGATTTCGAGTGACCCAATGCCGGAATTTGATCGGAACGGTGCCGGAAAATGGCCAGGTGTTATAGTGAATCCAACAGGGTTGCAGAAAAAACGATACAGATATATTGAAGCAAGTGGACTTGGATTTGCTTTGTTTGGTTGGCGGGTGAGAGTAGACACTAGAGGTGGTGGCTTTGTTTTCATGATCGGCGCAAGAAGGCTCTTAGAACAAGTTCGGTGACACCTTTGGATTTGGCTGAGGTGAAGGTCGGGTGTCCAGATAGGTCGAGTCACCTGAAGAATTTTAATATGACCGAGTTGAAGGTCAGGTGTTAGGAAAGGGTCGTGATGGTTTGAGGTGATGAGTAGGTTCAACGGGAATGCTCATGTGAAGATTGGTGTGAACAACAACCACTTGGGGGTACTTTTTAAATTTAATCGGGTATGTTTCGTTAAGAATATGTGTATGATCGTTAAGGGAACCAATGTTACGAAATCTATATAACGCCAAATCAAATTAAACATAAAACATATATATAATCTCATGAACCTAGAAAATCCATTCCACTAAATAAATCCTTGTTATTATAGGGATTGTTTAGGCTCATTTCCGCGTGCACGACTTTCGAATCCACCAAATTACTCTAAAACGCGAGGTGAGTTACATAGCCCCTTTTTACCTGTTTTAACTATTCGGGGTGAAACATATTGCTATCTTTAAACTATGATACCTAAATTACAATCTTTGAGCTAGTGTCTTTAAACTACTATCTATTATCTTAAAACCTTTATCTATGAAATATGGTTTGGAACTACGATCTATGAACTATTGTTTTGAACTACGATGTATGAACTATTGTTTTGAACTACTATCTATTATCTTTAAACTATTATCTATGAACTATGGTTTTAAACTACGATCTATGAACTATTGTTTTGAACTACTATCTATGAACTATTTCTATCTGTGAACTATCTTTTGAGCAAAAGAACTATGTTGATCTGAGTTATTTGTTCCAAACTACTTGCTAACTATATGAGTGCATTGATCATTAACTTGTTGAAAGCCAATTTGTGTGATGATAGATTCTATTGTGATTGACCAACCCACTCAACCGGTGATCACACGAAACTAAACTACTGTAGGGTAGCTTTGTGCTACTCCTAACTACGTTAACTAAGGTGTGATCTGTAATAGTTAATCATGTGTGTTTCCACAGCTAGCCTTATTTCATGTTCAAACCAACTGCTCAGTTTATGCTATTTATTTACAATCTATTTACTATCTATTTTGAACTATCAACTGTTAAACTAATGTGAGTCAAAACCTATGTGACTCACCAACTACTTTATTGTAGCTGACACTTGATTTTGCAAATGTTTCAGGTACAAGCTAGATATTGCAAGACTATGATTGATCATATAGGATTGCATGATGGACTTAGCTAAATATTAATCAAGTTATTATTTGTGTACTTGTAAACTCTGTAGTCTTTATAATCAGTGTAACATGATGTTAATATATGAAACTTTAAATAGTGGATCATGAGCTTTTGAACAGTCGTTCGTCGTGCCCCGACGTATTCCGTCGTCGGTTGGGGTGTGACAATTATAACCGTTGATCTTGAGATTGGATGGTTGAGATCATTTCAGAAAATGTAACATATGTAAATGTTACAATTATTTCACTGAAAAACGATTTTTTTTTAAGTCCTTGGCGCTTTTTCATTTTTTTTTTTAATAAAAAGTGACGAAAATGCATTTAAAAGTGGGTCTTTTTAAAATAAATAAATAAATAAATTTTTTAACTTAGAGTTTTTGAACATTTTTTAAAGTTTATAAGTTTCTCAACTCGAGAGTGTTTTTATAGTATATTTACAATATATTTGTGTGTGTACATATAAGTATACATTAAATGCAAATGTTACTTTGTTTTGGTCAGGTTTAAACCACAGCCTTTTAGTTGTGTGACTCTCCTCCTGCTACTGAACCCCAACCTCCTTTAATATATACTACTCTATATATATCTAGGGGTGTCTAAAATACCTGAACCCGGCTAACCCGACCCGACCCTAACCCGAATAAGCTTAATAGGGTTAGTGTCAATCGGGTCAACATATGTTAGTCGGGTTATTTGGGTCAACCCGATTAACCCGAAACTCGTACAGGTTGACCCGATGAACACCCCTAATAATATACCCATAATAAAGCAACAATTCTTAGTGGTAGTCATTTGAAGCACTTGTGGATAGATTTTCCGGCTCAACTCATTGGCATGTGATTTTCATATCCATCTTAAATAACACAATCTCGCTTTGACTGTTCACCATATGTGTATCGTACCGACCCCATATCATACGTACAATAATTGTATATCTGCTATTATAATAAATGATTTTTAAAATATTGTCACATGACAACTGAATCAATTACAAAAAAATACTTTTTATTTATCTAAATTCACTAGTACAAATTTGTTTTTTTAAGGCGGTTAAATCCATTTTAACCGGCTTAGAAAATGTCGCCTCAAAAAACATTTTTTCATATTATGCATTTTATATGGCGGGTGAAAGAACCGCCTCAAATAAAGAAATCATTACGTGGGGGCGTGAGAGGGGGCGTAAAGGATGTGGGCGTGGATGGCTTCACGTGCATTGTGGGCATGTTTGAGCTTTTTTATTTTTTATCTATCAACCAATCGTAATATATATACCACATACCCTCTTACTTTTTACCTATCACACTCACACTCACTCACCCATTACACCCTAAACCATCGCACAGGTGATGACACATTATCTCATGCGTGGCGCGTATGTGTCATTGATGCGTCATACCCCACTCACCCATTACGCATAGTCTAACATTGATATTATATGATAAAACTTAAAAGTTCATTATTTCAAAGACTGGCCAATAATTACCACTAAACCAACTTTCAGAAACTATGATACATCATTGCTTTGATATTAAAATAAATAAATAAATAAAGTGGTGAAAAAGATAGTTTGTGTGCATTTGTTGAAATTAGGTGAAAGAAACAATTGGGTGGTTGGAAACACACCCAGATTTGACCAAATTGTTGGCTGCCAGGGAGAAACCTGGTTAGGTATGTGTCATACATGTCAATTTTTATTAATAAAGGATAAATGCAAATATATTATTAACCCTCTCCTCTACACCTCTTCTTTATTTCTTGATGTTAATTTGTATTCCATCAAAAATAATCGTCAAACTTCAAAAGGTTACATGATTAAGATCTTCTCCTTTATGCTTTTGCGTAAAGTAAATCATTTTTTCTTCCATATGTATAGATGTGTAGTGTTATTTTATCATGTGATAAACTGCGGCCTGTATTACATTTGTCATGAAGTCTTGTAATATTTATACTTAGTGTACATGTTTAGAATTTTCTATAAATTAAAAAGTGTCCTATCAAAATTTAAAGTAATGCTAATTCTGCTAATTTAAGGAGTTTGAACACCTCCAAATTCCAAAATCTACATGTTGTGTACTTGTGTGTGTGTGTTATCAATTCTAAACGAGCAAAAATTTGTAAGCGTGATTTTTTTATTTATTTGTAGATCATGCTATTTGCATGCATTATTCAGCAAATTACTAATCAATTTACTTTAACACATCTACTTGGGTTTATTTACATTGGTAGTTTGGTAGTATAGCGGGTAGCCTATAGCAAGCTCACTTATGTTCGGCCCATTATTTATTAAAGAGATGTGTATTTACGCAAGGCCCAACAATAATAAGTGATCCAAATAGATCTACGAGTCTACGACACACTACACAGTTTCTTTTTATGTTTTTATGACATGTTTAATTAAATGGGCCCTCTTAAGCTATATCCTATTTTCTAAATTGTTAAATTAACACTCTCTTCATAAATAATAATTGGACGAAAGATACATTTTCTAAAAATTATAACTAAAGAATTGTATGGTAGTTAAATACCAGTCTTTTTAGACTACTCTCATTCACAACCCAACCCAACCTAACTTTTTATTAAAAACCTAATTTCTCTTTCATCCATCTACACAACTCAACCTCCATCTAATTTTTACTCTCATTCACAACCAACCTCAACCAATTTTTTATTAAATAAAAATAATTTATGATTATTTTAATATTATGAAAGTGTATATTTTAACAAAAAAATCTAAGCAACCAATAATATAATGACATGTGACAAATCATATAAAAAATAAGTTTTCTATATAGATATTTATATTAAAAAACCACATATTTTTAACAACTCTGTCTTTAATATAATTTATACCAGGATGTTCACAAAAAAAAAAAACTGAACGGTACTGTTTATTCAGTTTTTATAGAAAAGATTAAATTTTTATAAGTTATTATAGAAAAACCTAATTAATTGGGAAATGAATTGTTTGAAAAGAAAAAAGAAAATAAAAAATAATGTATTAACCAATGGGATAGTTCCATGTGTGTTGCAGATATCAAAAAAATGGTCGTGACTTTAGGGTGGTGGAGCGACCCGGGCGGTACATAAATACAGAAAATAAAGGGTTTTTGAATTACTTTTTTATCCACGTGGGCCGCCAACCCAACCTTGGGGATGAAGATGGGAGTGGTCTTAGAGAGTGAACATGACATTTGATAGCTTTAAAGACGTTTTTTATGATCTGTTTTTAAGTTTGGTGGAAGCTTGTTTTTCATTTTAAAGAAAAAAATGAAGATAATTAGATGATCATGAAACAGAAAATTAATATTAAGATATCATCTAAGAGCATAATATAAAAGCAGTTAAAAACCAAAACAATTTTCATAAGTTAATTTTAGTTGTGAAATCTAAATGCGGTTCAAATCAATATTGTCCTATAGCTTAATTCAATTACAATTTTAGCCTAATTTTATTTAAGCCAATTAATAATGGTTATTTGGTTTTTGACTTGAAATGAAAACCAAATTCGATTTACTAATTTTTAATTATTGAATATGAGTTAGTTTTTCATTTCGGTTTTAAGCACCTTCAAAGCGAATAATCTGAGATGAAGAATACTAGATAATGGTTAGGGGTTGTTTGTTTACCTCTTAACAGGCTCTTAATGGTTCAGATTTCTTATTGGTTCAACACTTAATGGTTCAGACTGTTTGGTTGGCGAGCAGATGTCTGAATGATTAAGACATTTGCATCTGAATGGTTAAGCATTATACTGAGCCTGAATGGTTAAGACCTTTTATCTGAATGGTAAGACATTTTCCTCTGAACGATTAAGCATTATATTGCATCTTAATGGTTCAGACCTCTTACTAATTCAGCACTTAATAACTCACACCTTTTACTGAATCAGCACTTAATAACTCACACCTCTTACTGATTCAGCACTTAATAACTCACAACTCTTACTGATTCAACACTTACTCATTCAAAAGTTGTCAAACAGCCTTAATCAATATGTATTATTAGTTACGTATTTGTATCATTCTTGTATTCTTGTATCCCATATACTACTAATCAAATTGTACTCTATCAATTATCTATATTGGAGAAATCAAATGATTCAACTCCTCAACTATAAAAAGCTACTTGCGCATGTTGATGGCTCCAGAACTGCACAGCCACTAGTTCGTACAGAAGG
The DNA here is from genome assembly GCA_009936405.2 of Stevia rebaudiana. Lineage (NCBI taxonomy): Eukaryota > Viridiplantae > Streptophyta > Magnoliopsida > Asterales > Asteraceae > Stevia > Stevia rebaudiana. The sequence continues at coordinate 907,702 of WOUH02000045.1, read as the reverse complement.
TGATAAACAAGTTTCCAATCATGATCATGCCTCGTGGGTCGCTCATGATTAGTGGTGTATATCATTCTTAACACTTCCTTGACTAAGGAGGTGTTGTCGGTCGTTGTGGGACTCACCACGGCTCATGAAATTTGGGTCGCCCACGAAGCTTCATATAGCAATTCTTCCATAGAAAGGGTTCAAAAATTGCAGGCTCAACTTCGGTCAACTGTTAAAGGAGACAAATTGTTGCCAAATTTGGTCATTTGTTCAAATTTCTTTGTGATCAACTTTGTTCTATCTGTTGGGCTTAATTCTCGAATACAGGCCTATCACAAGTTGGTGGTATGGACCGGCCCATGTAACTCTAATAACAAATGGGTTTAAGGATTTTAGGTAACTTGTTTACCAAGTGGGGTCTTGCCTATATAACATGACCAAGTTTAGGGTTATGAGTATGATGCGGGTTTATTGTAAATGAGTTTTTGAGGTAGTTTTCTTAATTGCAATAGTAAGAGTTCATCTATATCTCGTGTGTTCGTGTTTAATATCGATCCTGTGCTTTTACTATCGGTCATCCCGTAAAAGTTATGGATCAACTGCATTGGTTTCTCTATAGATTGTCTTCTTCCTTTGAATCATTCTCCACCTCGGTACGTTCCTCTCGTCCACTGCAATTTTTTTCCGATTTATTGGCGCGGGAAGAAACCCAAGAGATTTTCATTAAGGCTCTTCAAGGGCCTACATCACCCTATGTTACTTTCTCATCCCATAGCCCCGAACCCGTTGAATCACTTGTTACAACTTGTGTCACCCCTCAACCAACGCCGCCCGGTCGGTATAAGAAACACATGCAATGTAGAAGCGTGATACATTTATTACGATTATAACCTTTACAATATTTACAAGATAGAATTTTCGCAATAAATTACAACTTTTATAAACTACACTACAACATAACCTAACACATGTCAGGTCCCACTGATCGACTTTCCCCGTGTTCGGAGTTCCCAAACCCGTTTTGATTTCCTGATGCAAATGTCATTTGCCACAGTAATCCCTACGAACTTCTATACAACTCTTTGACCCGTACAATCATCTACATGTCTAAACAAAATGCATGAGTCAAAAATAAATGTTAGCAATAGAATTCCTGATGAGTAATGACCAATTATCTAGAAACATTTACGCACGCTAAGAAATCCTTTTACACGTTTAATATTTGAAACTATAACCTGACACATTGACAATATTGAAAACCCCAAAACCGTATGACTAACTCATTAACTTCATATTGTATATATACATAAGAAATACATATTAAAAACATCATAATCATACCCAGTGATACCGCTACAATATTACCCAATTACTCGTTCGACTCTATACATATATAACAACCCTCTGATACCCAAACTAAAATTATTCATAAGCATAAAACACAAACATCAAGGATCGAAACTCAATAAGATACTATACATATAATATGAAAACCCATAAATTATTAGTCTAAGTCATACCACTCCACGATAAAAGCATCCACTTCAATTATAATTCTCAACGTCTTATAAAATCACTTTGTTTGTTATAATAGGAACTCGTCGTTTGAACAGTGCGAGCGTTTAATTTAAGCAAATCCAGATATGAAGCATATGCTCCAATATACACCAATGCTACTTAATCACCAAAACGAAAATGAATGTGTACTATTGTTATATCAATTTCTAAACGTAAATATATATAACACACTAACCTTACACTACTACAAAAAAGAGTTTTTGCTACCACCATTTTGGTGGCAAAACGGTCTCAACTACCCTTTAGCCACCATTTTGTCACTAAAATTGTGGTGGGAAAAACTCACGTGTCTAAAGCTCTATTGCTACCAATTTTGCCACCATTAATTCATGAGCCAATAGATGAATTAAGAAAACAATTAAATGATAATATGTATCAATCAAATTATATAACAAAAACAAGCCTAGAAACGAACCTGAATTGTTGAGGTACAGTAATACATATGGAGGATAATATGGAGCTCTTGTATTTCAACATGATCAAGAAGGTGGGGTCACACATATATATTACGTGTATATAGGGATAATTTGAATTCAAATACAGTGATAATTGAAGGAGCAATCAATGAATGAGAGTAAACACCTAATAATTCGAAAGAAGAACGAAACCTAGAAGACGATAATGAGCGAACGAGACTCGTGATGAAACAATCAGTTCACGCATTGAAACAATCTGCAAAAATTAAAATTGAAACCAAGTTTATCATCAAGTCAAATCAAATAGAAACACACACCGACACACACATTCAAAGATAGTGAATGTTGAAACAATAGCGATACTAAAAGATTGGAACAATAGAATAGAATAATGAACAACTGGAACAGTGAAGTTTGGATGAAGAAGAAATTCATCTTAAAAATAAAAAACAACATGACTTTCCACAGAATTGGAATAAAATGATCAGTGATCATAGATCACAAACCTATAATAGTTCATCTAAATTAGAACTACGATTCTTTCTAATGTATAATCCATACAACTTGGATCCGAATGAACAGTAAAATATGAATAAAACAGCAAGATCTTTCTCAATTTTCAAGCAATTTCAACATCATAACTGGAAAAACTTTGTAGCATGTAAAGGGCACGGATTTGGTGGCGGTCTGGCAGTAGAACCGTTTGATCCACAGTAGTATTTTGAGTAGCCATATTCTTCATATCACTTTTTCACTGTATCTAACAAATCAACCACAATTAACACATTCATCAAATCAAAACGATCCTAATTATGTCAAAACAAAAAAAAAAAAACATCTACGAAATCTCAATTATAATGGTACAAACTTAGTAAAATAACTCTCAGGAAGATCAAATCATCGACTCAGAATACCTAATTTGTTCTTCAATTCGTACTAAAACTCAAAGCCTTACTTCAACAGTATGATGAATGTTAGAACACTACAAATTCCAATTAAATAGCCGATCAATCACATCAGATTCACATTATTGAATTTATGCCCGCCAACTAGACGATAAATCTTCAAAATTACAAAAGAAATAACAGATCAACGAAATCTAATCGGTTACGAACTGATGAAGCATCATTCACACCTAATATTCTACATATCTAATCTGATCAATCATTAATAAGCAAAAACAACAAACTAAACTTCGTATTCATGTAAAAACCTCGAAATTTACCCTGGCTGAACCACCAGAGCACCGTGATTTAGAGGCGATATGAACTGAAGTTGAATCGAAGACCAGATCGATGTGAGTAGAGCCGTCGATGACGCTACTGAGATGCTAGAATATCGATGTGAGTAGAATCGTGAATGGAGCGATCGAAGTGAACTAAACCGGTCAATGTGCAAGCGATTGTGATCAAGGACGTAGAGGTTTGAATCGAAGGATCTATCTGGATCGAATGTTTGATTCAGGAGATGAAGGTATGATGAATCGTATGAAGATCGAGGATGGGATCACTGATTGAATCGAAAAGTTAGGTTTAATTTGGGGAAATATTAGAAGGAGCACGTGATTTATCTAATATGGGTTAATTTTGCTACTAAATTGGTACCTAAGGCAAAATTTACTTCTAAATTCTATTTTTGTTTGGCAAATTGGTGGGTAAATTTGCTTCCACTTATTTTGGTAGCAAATTTAGGTGACAATTGCTCAATTTTCTAGTAGTGAAGATTGATTAAAAAGTTATTATTGCATAATAAAAATATGACTTTTTTATATTGACCATCTACTTGTAAAACCCTGGTTCCGCCTCTAGTGTTAAACCGATACAGGTAATTCAAAATGTGACGTTTATCTCTATTTATTTTTATTAATTATTGAAGCTAATAATTAATTTACTTACGTTAAACGATTAACGTGTCCATATGAGGCTCTTTCACGCTTAATTTGTTTCCACAAATAATGTGACGCTCTAGCAAGACAATTTGTTATGTAAGTATAATAGAAATGTGTATACGTGTATCCTACATTTCTATCAATGCTAATGTAAGTATAATAGAAATGTGTAAACGTATATCCTACATTTCTATCACTCGACATTCAATTAGCGACTCTTTTTGTAGTTAACGGGATTGTTTATAATTTCTCTTGACTTATTTAGTTCTTCTGCTCAAAGTGAACTTTACAAACATAAGGTGCCTTTACTTTATCAATGAGACGAGGGTACAAATTTTACTGAAAACAAATAGGTTGGGTCTAGAATAGACAGCTACACGATGCCAATTGTAGGAAGAACTGAATTTTTTGCATTCGACTGCTATATCAAGCTGCCCAAAGGATTTGTTAGATAAATGGCGATGGCTAGGTACAAAGGATAGTCAAATAATGAACAAATCACTAAAAGAATGAACAAAAAGCCCATTGAATTCCCGGCCAAGTTCATTCTACACTAGTCAAAGTGGGTTCCTACAAAAGCAAATGTATTCGTATGTAGATCGAGTTGAAAGGGAAATAATCCCGACAAAAAAACCTTAGGCATAAGGAATATTAATATTGGATCTACCACTTGCTTGCTTTGCTTAAGATAAGTGGAGACAACTGCCTCCCTTGTATTATGGGACATTCTCTGCCTGCACAAGGATCTACCTGTAGACAATGTTAAGAAAGAATTACGTAATAGTGTGTTGGTGCTTATTGAAAAGGAGAAACACGACGGTCTTCGAAGTGGTAAATCCGTCAACTGAAGGGATTCTTTGAGTGGTTAAAAAAATATATAAATCATATCCACTAATTGAAAACTTTGTTTATGTTTACTAAAGATGAAGGGTGTAATACAAAACATATAAAATATGGAATAAAATATGATACGTATGAAAGTTAGTTTATAAGAAATCCTAAAAAACCCTAATCAATCGACGCACGTGGTCGTATAGTCGATAATGGCGCTGCTGCTATGGAAGAAGAATTCAGTTCTCATGCAACGGTTGATGTGTCTCCCTCCGATCAGTCATTCAAAATGTAAGTATCAATCGAACGTCGATTTTAGTGTGTTATAATATTATTTTTGGTGTCTGTATCTTTGCGTTTAATTGGGTTTTTGTTTAACAACATTCGCTGTTCAAAAAAGAAATAATAATAATAATCGATTGTTGTGTTAAATGTTAAGTAATCGCAGGTTTCTCGAGCTCCTCTGACGAAGAAAAAATAAAGCGTCGTTTCGAGGCATGGGGCGTTAAACATGGGAAATCATACGAAAATGATAAAGAGAAGGAGAAAAGGTTTAAGATTTTTAGAGATAAATTGATGTCGATAGAAAAATACAACTCAACGTACCCTGATTATCCCAAGAGAAAACTCACCAAGTTTGCGGATAAAACCTGGGATGAGATTCATAGGAGTTGTTGTAATACTTATTGTGACAATTGAAGAAATCGCTAGACGTCAGTCGAGCGGCAAGAAGGGCTTAGAGATTAATCAGGATTTTATATGTGAATAAGAGCCGATTAAACAGTGTCTAAAGATTTTGGTTTACTTGCTTAATTGATTTCTATCCATAATCCTATAGATGTATCTCAAATTTCTTTTGTCCGACTAACACTGATTTTTATATGCTATTATCTTTTTTTATAAGTCAATGAACTGCGTCAGGCTTTGATGTTTTGATTATTTAACATTACTTTATAGGCTTTGATGGGTAATGGTGATAACTCATAAACGAATTGCTTTTTAAAATCCAGTCTTTTTGGTTTTTCTTGCATTAAATGAAAATACATTGGCTTGTGAATTTTATTTGGTTATGCATTGAATCTTCCGCAGCGAAGCACATCTTTAAGTTTTGATCTTTGTATTAGAAGGCAATGATACTTATACAATTTAAGTGAATTTCATAGTTATGTTTAAAGCTTATAAAACTTAAACAACGTTTTAGGGTAAATTCGTCCATCTGGTTTATACTTAAAAGTTACCGAAATTCCAAAGTAAACTTGATACAGGATTATCAAATAAGTTATTATATTTATTTGGATTCTAGTTTATATTTATTTGTTTATTTAAATTTTAGTCTTTATCTTGTTTAGTATTGTTTTCTATTTAAACACTTGTAATCAAGGTTTCATATTAGTGGAATTGAATTAAGTTTTATTAGAGAACTTGGAGTTCTTTGATAGTCTTTGATTTATCAATCATTCTTGAGCCATTTGGTTGCTTAATCCGCATCATTTGGTATCAGAGCTTTTGGTTCTCAAATGACTCGACGTAGAAGCGAAGACACTCTTGCTTGTAGATTCGCCGACCGAGGGAACAACAGAGCTATTCCCGGACCATGTGTTTGTGGAGGGAAACATCGTCTCAATCACCGAGTCGCCGATCGAGGCAGCGATCGAGTCTTATTCACTTTACAAGGTTGCAAGTTTCAAGAAACTAACCCCGAAGCTTTCATCGGGGATGAGAAACATGGGAAGGAGGAGTATCTTGGAAGGAGGGATATATCCACTAATTGAAAACTTAATATATGTTTACTAAAGATGATCGAAGGGTGTAATACGAAACATATAAAATATGATACGTATTAAGAAATTTAGTTTATAAGAAATCCTAATTAAAAGGGACAATTGCATATATCCCTTTATAAACTTCATTAATTACATATATACCCAACATAAAATTTATATTACATAATACTGAGGAAGGTTCATTGGGAAACCATAAAAAAATGATGAACTTAAGAAACACTTGTGGACTATTCATCTTTTGTACAAAATAATAATAATCCAGTACAAAAGAAAATAATCCAGTAAAAAAAAACTAGTCTAGTACAAAAAAAATAATCCAGCACAAAAAAAAAACTAATTCAACACAAAAAAAATAATCCAGCACAAATAAAAAAATAATTCAGTACAAAAAAAAAATAATCTTTTTTTTTAACAGACAAAAAAAATAAATTAAATAATAATAATAATCTAGTACAAAAAAAATATAGTACCAAAAAAATCAACGGCACACAAGTGCTCTTCAGTTTCCTCTTTTCTTATGGTTTCACAATGAATCTTTCTCTACCTATATTCCATTACAAACATAGAAAACTGACATATATACCCCTTACAAACATATAAAACTTACATATATACCTATTTTGAGGGGGATAACTGTAATTTAAGTTTTTTAGTTATAACATGGATTGGTAATATGTAATTCTCCGTAATTAAAAAACCCTAACAATCGACGCACGTGGGCGTATAGTCGATAATGGCGCTGCTGCTATGGAACAATAATTTAGATCTCATGCGACGGTTAGTGTGTTTCCCTCCGATCAGTCATTCAAAATGTAAGTATCAATCGTACGTCGATTTTATGTGTTAGCAATCGATTCATGTTGCTGATCGACTAGCTCAATTTGGTTATAATATTATTTTTGGTGTCTGTATCTTTGCGTTTAATTGGTTTTTGTTTACCGAAATTCACTGTTCAAAAAAGAAATAATAATAATCGATTGTTGCATGTGTTAAATGTTAAGTAATCGCAGGTTTCTCGTGCTCCTCTGACGAAGAAATAAAGAGTCGTTTCGAGGCATGGTGCGTTGAACATGGGAAATCATACTAAACTGTTAAAGAGAAGGAGAAAAGGTTTAAGATTTTTAGTGATAAATTGATGTCGATAGAAAAACACAACTCCACGTACCCTGATTATCCCAAGTGGAAACTCACCGAGTTTGCGGATAAAACCTGGAAAGAGATCCGTAATAGCTGTTAGTAATATTTATCTTCCATAGACTGATTATTAGTTAATTAGTTAGAATTCCATAAATTCAAAGACATATTCGCGTGTTTCTGACTGGATTTTATGTTTTCATGAAATGGAAATCTCTTGGTTGTTTTCATCATTTAATTCATTGTTGGTTACAAATATGCTTCAAAGTAATGAGCTAATCTTTTTTGAGTATTTGTTGGTTGCCTTTTGTTATGGTTGTTTTTTGAGCTCCTTTATTGTGTATGAATTGTTTTATTATGCTGTTATTGTATTCAACTATATATTTTTGTGTGAAATTAAAGGACCATTTGGCTTATTAATTTGTTAGATGTCTTTCTATAGTGTAAAGATAGCTTCAATAGGAATGGAATTAGAGCCGATTAAAGAGTGTTTAAAGATTTTGGTTGACTTGCTTGATTTCTATCCATAATCCTATAGATGAATCCAATTTCATTCTAGTTGTATGTGTATCTCATTTGTCCGACTAACACTTATATATGATTTCTCATACCTAAAGACAAAATTCATACAACCTGCATAACATAAACATTATTGGTGTTTTCTAAATTAATATAATAGAAAATTACTTAAAAGCAAACAAACAAACATACCAAGTAAAATCCTACTAATCGTAGGGTCTGGGGAGGGTGGATAAATACACACCTTACCCCTAAACCCAATGGGTTACAGAGGCTGCTCCGTGAGAGACCCCTGGCTTTAAAAAAAAGATTTAATTGTTTTTTTTGTTACTTTTTTTTTTGTTTTTTTAATTTTTTATTTATTATCATTACTATTTTATTTAGTTATTTATTATTATTATTATTATTTGTGATACATAAGGATTTGAGACGGCACGTGTAAAAACATGATATAAGAAGCATACAATGAGACCATATAATAAAATACAAACAGGCAAAAACAAGTACGCAATACATATCACATCGTATAACAATAAATTTAGAGAGACAGGATAGTAGGAAAAAAACCACATCTTGAAAAACAAAAACAAAAAATGATATAAGAAGCATGCAATGTGACCATATAATAAAATACAAACAAGCAAAACAAGTACGCAATATATATCACATCGTATAACAATAAATCTAGAGAGACGGGATAGTAGGGAAAAACCACATCTTGAAAAAAAAAAAGACCACACCTATGTGCTAACAGAAAACAGGCAGATGTAATAATCCTAAAGACTATCTACACACTAGGTATGGGACGTCGTCTAAGCTACCACTCGAATAAAATTATGCATTTTGACCCTTTACCTAACTCTCCTATAAGGTGTGATTAAATCATCAAATCCACAAACTGATTTTGCTTTAATGGGTGTTGAAAAATATGGTCTTGATTATATAACAATTGTAAGAAATAGAAAAAGGTCCTCAATGATACATATTTACTACAGCATCCTCGTTTCTTATCAGTATATGAAAACCTTAATCAACTGACATTTTGGTATGATTGAGCATTAATTAACATACAATAAAACTTATTAATCATCTTAACAAAGTGTAAAGTATAAACATTCAAGTCAGAACCTTTCAACACTTAACAAATTGTCCAAATGCATATAAAGGGTAATGTGTCAAAATAGGCTTAAAACGACTTTCAACCACTCGACCCATTTGAGATAAAAAACACAACCCAAATTCGACCCATATAAAATAATCAGGTTTAAATAACAACCTTTCAAATAAAAAAAAATACGAGAAAAATACATACTCAGTTAGCGGGCCAGACCAATCAGGAATCTCTGCTTGAAAATCTTCACCAATACGCACATTTGATATAAACGGGTCAGAATCTCTTAACATAGATGCTAATGGACCTAAACAACTTTCAAGTAATTTGCTGGAATTTGTCTCCAGTTTTTTAAGTTTTTTTCTTGAACAAGAATTACAAAACCAATCACCAACGGGTACCTTCTTTATAACAGGATTGCAACAAGACAAATGAAACGGTTCTTCACAAAGATCACAAATTAGCATATTTAACGTCTTTGTTAACCGATCACACACTTTACAAGCCTTCAAGCACCAATTATTGTTGCTAAAATTTGTTCGTTTTTTGGTAGAAATACATCTTTCAAGCATTCCATGTTCCATGATCACTACGCTTGAAGATGAACACTCACCAACATCATCCACTTGTTTCAAAACAACAGAACCAACATCAACATTCGATTTTGTTGATGAACAACTGTCGTTTATATGTAAACCCGAACATTTTTTAATTTTACTTTTTGGGTCTTCAACAAACTCCCCATCAACGGATCCTGATTTTGAATTTTCACATTGAATCTTTCTTCTTTTATATACAAGAGTTGGTGTAGAACTTGGATTTATTCGCCTTTTGTATACATAATTAAGAGTAGGTGTCTTAAATATGTTAGCTTCGGTTGATAAACTTAACAAATTATGAGACCATAGAGTATTATCTTTACTATTATTGTGTTTGGTTACGGTAACGGGAACCGGATTTTTAGTTTCGCGCCATGATTTATCATCATTCGGGAGCCAAACGCATGAGCTTTCTTGATTACCATGATCATCAATGGAAGTAGGAAGCGAATGTACCAACATCATAACCAATACTATGATGATGTATAACACCAATCAATTTATTTCATTAACATGTGGCTTTGGAATTAGCAGCTTTGTAAATTTGATGCACAATTGCAGCCAGAAGGAATCTAATCACAAAGAAAACAAACATTATACACACACACCAAAAAAAAAAAAACATTCCCTGCAAAAATCCGACAATTTGAACCCTATTTACTTTTTCCATAGAACCTTTTTTTCTTACGTAAAAAAAAGAAAAAAAAAAAGAAAAAAAAAAGAGGTGGCAATTTCGACCCATTTAATTATTAATTGGGTGATTGGGTTGTTGTGTCTCTCAACGAGTCGAATCAAAGTATTAAGCTAAACAAACAAAGATACCCAGGTAAAATCCTACTAAAATCGTAGGGCCAGGGGGAATAATCAAAGTATTTTTATTAAGCTAGTAGGGGAATAATCATAACAGGTTAAAAATTGTCATTATTTTTAATAATGTATTTATAATCATGTAACTAACATGTAAATTATTTATAAAAAAAAATACATGGACAAAACAATGTTGGTGAGTACATATGAATATGATGCACAACCTTGGTACAAAAAGGATTTAATAAGTATCTAAATGTTCCCAAATGACCCAAAAATTAGATTGGTGCAGTTTGATCTGCCAAATAAATAAACCTGTAGTTAACTTTTATAGTTGATGTTATCAAATGTTTAGCAATCTTCACTTCATTTAAGAAATTTAAAGTACATTTTGAATGATAGTAGTTCTTTTAATTACTGTAATCAAAAGTAGAAATAACTAAACAGTAAATACAAATCAAAATGCACCAGAATCAAACCAATACTCAACTGGAGGGTATAATTCAATCTAACTTGCATATAAGTGGACCTCAATTCAACATAACTATTTCCTCATTTCAAAAGCAAGTGCCACAAATGCCGTTTACCTACATTAGAGACACAAATGAAAAAATTAAAGTTTCTACATAAAAGATTGAATTTGCAACACTTTTCACATCATAATAAACAAGTGTCCATTCATTTTATTAAAACCCTAAAGTATCTCATACTTCTAAATGCCGTCATCAACGATGTAACCACCTTTAACATTATAACACGTGTCAAACTATATATATCCATAGGGGCTTGTGTGAATTTCTAGCAGTTTTTTCATTAGTCTACTTTTTCTATCATTTCTTAACATGTGTAAAATTATTTAACTAGTATATAAATCAACAACAAAAATCACTAATAAAGTGATGTAATAAACAAATTAGCAACTACTCCAACAAGCAAGTATACCCAGAAACATTGTTAAGAACCCTCTTCTTTTAATGTTATTTCACAAAACAAAAATCAAGATTATCATAAAAAGAATGCAGATTAAACGAGAGTTCTACATTTGACTAGTTTATCAAGAACACGATGTCAAGTGCTTACTAAATACTTAATTACGCGGGGAGAAAAGCCTATAGTATTAGTTAAATGATCCACAAGGCGACCAGGTGTTGCAACCTGCATAAAAAAGGAATTTATATAAACTGCTGCAAATGAACAACATGTAACAAATGCGCGAAGAAAACAAGACATCCACATGGAGACCAAGTATGTTAACAGATACTATTAAATACAATCATCTGTAGCAAAAATGTTAACAAAATTCATTTATATGAAATTAAATTGAGTGGAAGTTTCAATTTATAATTGAATTATGCAATCGGATGCAGATTTACATGTATATCACTACTAATATTTTCTGAATTCTAATTTCTAATATATTTACAGGTTGACCACCACATCGGTGAAATAACATTGAGTGTAAACTTATTGGTAACAAAACTTTACCATATAATTAAACTATAAATTATGTATTTGATCCTCACCAAATATATCTATCAAATCATATAACCCACATGTGACTTCCCAAGATTTAGCACCACGATACCATGATGGTTCACCAGATTACATGGTTCATACTTCATATCACATTATAACAATGCAAATTGTATTTTATTGTCTAGAGTTTTCCAAATGAATATGGCTTCTCTAAAAGTTGAGTCTAAAGCTTCACAATATTATTACATTATGTTGAATAAAAGATTGCTCATAAAACTTTTAAGATGATAGAATCTTAAATGTATCACGGTAACTCAAAAACATGTTGAAATACTAGGAACTCATGCTAACATCCGTGCATCGTACATCAAGATCAACCTTAAAAAAAACATAAGTTTTTTTAAATACATCTAGTAATTTTACATAAACAACTAATAAATTTTCTTGTGAGGTTTCGTATCAAAAAAAAAAATTTATAACAAGGGAATTCAAAGCACTTTGTTTTGGTCAAACTACCACGACCATAAAACTAAGTGAAAAATAAAGACATCGAATAATTTTACTTAAAGTGAATAATATTTAATGTAAAATGTAATCACACCAAAACTAATACACAAATGAAACTTTGACAATGGTTTTAATGGTAATTTGTTTTCTAATGATTTTCAAGAAGCATAATCTTAAAGTAGGCACTTTGATGAAGTCTTTTCCATCTCATATAGTCATATATAACATATTAACATATATTCCAACAAACCAATAGCATCAAAATATCAATACATAGAAAAACATGAATCCTGCCAAATACTACAAACTACCCTGATTTTTAAGGGTTGTTTTATTTCTTCTTCGTTAATTCCTTTTCTATGTATTCGTACTTCTTTTAACTAAATCACCTAAATTATATTCAATAAATTTGAACTAGTTAGAGTTTCTATGATTTTAATCCAGTGCACTTTACTTGAGCATGATCAAACTATATTCAAATACCTTCATGTAACACAAGAGACATGTTTTATAAATAAAAAAGACATCTTGATTCAAATGACTTGAAAACCATAAACTGATTCAGTGATTCCTGTAATTTCTTCCCTATGTTCATGCAAGTCATACATTTAGGTCATAATACATACAACTATATCACAGAAATTAGGGCTTCTCGTTCTAATTCAACTATGAATTCAATTTCATCAAAAACAACATCTGCATCACATCAGTTGAATCATAATGATGTAAATATCGAGCTTTATTGGTAATGGTTTACACAAACACCATCTGCATCACATAAACCGAATCATTATGATGTCATAATCGACCTGCACGTCTCTATACCCTTTTCCAACACAAATTACGAGGTTACACAAAACCTATTACTGAAACCTAAATTGAAGAATTAAAAGTTTACAAGAAACTGTCTTTACATACAAATAACATCATCATGAGTAAAACCCACAAACTTAACAAGTTGGGGAAGCGATGTAATTGAATAACTTTACCTAAGAAGATATGGAAGGCTTGTAGAGATTCTGGGAAGAAATTATACAGACTGGAATGAAACCTAAACCCCAAAATCACGTCTCTTTGGGAATTTGTTACTCTGCAACTTTCTCTTTCCTGAGGGTGGTTTGGTTGGAATGGATGGAGGATTTGTTTTTGTTTTGCTTGAAAGTTTGTCACCCGCTTCTATATATTTACTAACCCAAATTTTCAAATAATATTTCTATAATCTACAAGATTTGGTATTTGGATTTGTAATCTCACTATATTGTAGTAAGGTGTTGAATAATTAAAATTTAGGCAAATTAATAAATAGAAACCGGTGGGTATAGTGTTTATTGGAAAGAGTGAACGCTTGTTTGACATCTATACAAGTGAGACAGAGCACTAGAAGTCATGTGGTAGATTAAGTCATTATGAATCCTACATTGGAACCATATCATATGGAACTCATAACAAAGTTACCAGTGAACAGTCGAGGGTCATGACTACGTGTGGGTGGTGGAGTTCACTTTCTGCCACCTCACAAGACTTGCTCATATGAATGGATAATTGGGTTGCCATATTGTTTAATAAGGAGATAGATGTCCGACATGTGTTAAATGTGTATTATGTCAGATATGAGCACGATTTTTTACTCTACAATTTGGAAGAAGGCACGTGATAAAAATGAAAATGAGGAGGTTGTTTAGCACAATATATCGTACTCAAACAAATGCTGATGATGGAGTAAAAAAATATCAAAACAGCTATTGATTGACCAAAACGTGCACAATTACAAAGTTGCTCAATATAGGCAAGGATAGTACACACTCATTGAGTTCAAATTTAGGTATTACGTTTTAATAAAGGTAACTTGTAGGAAGACATCATCCGATTTCGTAAAAGGTGAGACTTTAGTCCAATATTCATTATACTTTTCAACACAGTAGCTCATGTGAGGGGAAGTTGCGCACAAACTTAAATTGTCATACTACTTAAGTGGAATTCATCGATTATGTATTGTTATTGTGTGGTGTCTGACATATGAGACTTTACATGTGCGTGTTTGAATGATATTAGAGTAGACGACAAGTTGAACTTATTTAGAAGCTTTTATCAACCCTATATTAAAATTATAGCACTTATGTAACTACGTCCTTAGGTAAGTAGAGGTTCAATGGAAGCATAAGAACAAAACCAATGCTACATAGGAATCATAAGATGAAATGAGGATTGTCTTCACTTGTTTCCTATCTAATGTGGTTTAGGGATAAAACCCTCCCAGGTGATTAATAACATTCCAATTTTAGGGTTATAAATGTTTGTTGGTGTTTAGGGACCAAAACTTCCAAAATAGTAAGTCTAAAAATTGGAAAAACAAGAAAGCCTTAAAATAGGACCGTAAGTGTATATTTGCAAACAAAAAAGTGAACACGAAGGTGTAAAAGGGCACATGATCATATAGAATGTTGAGTCATCAAACGAAGCGACACGTGCCCCAATTATACAACATAAACATGTGATTGGTTCAAAGGTGAAAGAATGATTGGATATTCTTATGTAATTTTTAGAGACATACACACATGAGTTCGCTAACGCAACTTCCTGAATGCAAAATAGCCATATATATAGTACTCCCTTTCCTATTTATTTGCATTGATGGTTTTTTCAATGTCAAAAAAAAGTTTTGATCAAAAGCCTTTCCATTAATCATTGTCAAAATCCTGTTTTTACTATACCAAACAAAGTAAATACTAGAAATACGAAATTTCCGTTTTTAATATACCAAATTTGTAATATTTTTTGCATTTTTTTAAAATACAGAGACGAAAAATGAAATTTGAATAAACAAGAGGTGGTGCAATGTGATATAAACTCTTTCTCTTTAAACTCTCACGTGATTGGCACGTGTTATATTGTCCCGATAACTGTGAAAATAAGAATACTCTAGCGAACGACGGACCTGAGAGTTTGAGGTTTTTTCAGCGAAGTCGAAGATGGTGGTGATTGAGCCGGTAACCTCCACCGATATCCAACCAAAACCGTCACCGTCAACCACCGCTGGAGTAGATTTGAGCGGCGGAGGAGATTCCGGTAGTTGCGATAAAGCAACAACCGCCGGATACGCATCTGACGGATACGAAACGGCGAGCGAGACGGAAGTCGAGGATGATCAGGCTGCTTCCGATAACACCGTCGTTGAACATGAACATCAGCCACTGGATCAGACTTACGAAGATGCGCTCAATGATGATGAACTTAACCAGGTTCGCTCTTCATTCCTTGCTCGTTACGTTTCGAACTTTGGGGGATTTCACTTCATTTTTCAGTATGTTTATAATCACTTGCATAAACTAGGGCAGTAAGACATAACTTCATATATCTATCTGCTTATAGTATTGATTTTGTACCGCAGAGTGTTGTAATCTATGATTTGAGGCATTTCTATGATTGCATTTTGAAATATGTAATGCTTTTATTATTGATTCTGTAGCTTATATTTTCAGGCATTTCCTTGATTACAAATAGGAATCTGCAATCAGCCTCAAATTATATAGTTTCTACCGATTAGTTTTTTAGTTCTGTTTTATCAGTGCTTTTTGATGTGTTTTTTGAACTTAAGGCCTATTGGTAGACTCTTTGAGCTGATTAGACTCCAGAGAAAATCATAGAAAGAAATTATGAGATTTGGGACAATTCTCTGGTTTTTTTTTTTCATTAACCTTACTGCTTAAATTACAAGGAAATGAAAGTTGCAAAAACAGAAACATAATACTACTAAGAAAATTGGAAGACATGCTTGTTGTGAATGGGAATATGGCCATCTTGGGCTGCATTAGTATGGAATCGTATCACTTTGGTTTAAAATTTTTGAAATGGAAACATCAAACACTTTGATTACAATTCTTGAGTTTTTTATTTTGTTGCATTCAGACACCAGCAACCTGCTGATTTCTGTACAGATGTTTTGCCTGCTATTCTATAGTTTTAATAAATTGCTAGACTCCCCACACATCAGGGGGTAATAATGAATAAAACACTGTAAAAGGAGCACTGAGATGTGTGGTTATTGAGGTGACTGAAGAAAGTATTACAGAAGATTATGTCTCAAAGCTGACTTATTTAGACCTTAAGGATGGTTAAGATGGAGAGAATCTGATGTGAAAATCAAAGATTTGTTAGGAATTGAATGTCTGGACAGATTATTGAACCTCAAAATTGGAAACAGATAAAAATGTGAGTTAATTTCATAATGTCTCATTCTTCAAGAGTCAAGGACTATTTAGTTAGGAGCTTAATGGGGAAATATGAAATTTTCCATTGATTTGTCAAAGTTTAATAGAATGAATGAAAATACTTAGAATTATGATAATTGATTGGAAATTAGGTACTTGTATTCATGATAATTACTAGTTATGTTACAATGTTTCATTGTATAATGGTAAGAGTAGGCTCATTTGTCTTAACAAAGTTTCACCAACAGATGTCGTCTTTTTGGTATGCACATTCAAGTTACTTAGCTTTATGGATGTATATTTTAGATTTGCTTGATTATCTAATGTTAAATAAAAGGTGTTTAAATCTCTTAGAGTTGTCCGTTTATAAGTTTATTTAAGTTTGTAATTATGTCGTTCATACTGGAAGGACATATTCAGGTTCTCATGATATGATTGCTGAATTCATTGGATCTCTATCGATGATGTTGTGATTAAATCAAGCATGTTTTGATGCATTTGCGTATTCATCTCGCTCGTTCCACTGTATAATTGGGGAATTAATTTGAGATAGAAGCCAAGACATTATAATTTTAAACCAAAAGAGCTTGAATCTCTGACACATGATTTATTTCAAACTTTAAGATGATTTGTTTCCATTTCTTTAGTCAATTGAAAGAATGCTCTAAATATAACTTTGCCTTGAAAGAAGAAGATAAAGATAAGGTTAAAAGTAGTTATTTAATCATAGTATGACAACCTTGTTTGTAGTTTTGTTTTTAGATGTGTATCTGTTTGGTTGTTTGTGAGGTTAGGTTGAGAATTTATTAGTATTCCATTATAGTCAAACAAAGAAGAATTATAGTAACATGAGAACATTGCATATTTCTTTTATTTTTATTTTTTACTTTGGGTGTTAACAACATAAATTAAATCTCATAGCCAATAGCAGTTAATAGAAAAGGCTAATAGGAAATTGTAAGTGCTAATTAATAATTTCAAGACTTTTAAGTATCAAATTTTAAGACTTTTAAGACTTTTAGTTAATAATTCTAACACTGTTTGTAACCAACTCTCAGACAAAGAAGATAAAAGAAGTAATGCTTGAATCTTGTCATTAAATTTGATGTTAACCGAACTTAAACAATACCAGTTATTATTGACACCTTACCAAAAACTAATAAAAACCTATATTATTAATCAAATGACCGACCCTAAAACTAGATTGATCCATGACCCATTTAACCCTTGACCACAAACTGTATGGCTTTAATCTTTCTTATATATGATATTTTTTTCATTTAATACTTTTTCCAAAAACTATATTTTGGTCAGAAGACTCAGAACCTGTTTTTACATGAACTTAATTGAAACTTTATAATTTTCCTTACCTGACCTAACATGACCTGACCCGCTTTTTGTTAAGCACAGACATAAGTTTATAAACACCATTAAACTTGAATTAATAATCGTTTGATGTTATAGGGTTCAAAGAATAAAAACTACTGTGATACATAAGGATTAGTATGGAATATTTTTTCTTGGAATGCAATTCATTATATTTTGCAGTTAGTTATAAACTCTCACTAGATACGTAACTTTGACTAATTTTTGTCTCATGGTTTTCATTATTCTGATTTTAGACAACCATAATTTACTTTAATTACAAAGGTAACACTTGTATTATGCCATTATGGTGACACCAAAGGTCTGACTTTGCTTTGACCCTAATGCATATCATGCTTTACTGTTATTATCCATATTAGATCGTGTGTTTTTTTTGTTGTTTCGAGTTATTTTGAGATTTTAATATTCATCATCATCGTACTCAGTATATCCCACTTAAAAGTAGGGTCTGAGGAGGGTAGATGTAGACAGCCTTACCTCTA
>WOUH02000045.1:852163-868586 GCA_009936405.2 Stevia rebaudiana | reverse complement strand
TAACGCATAACTTTCGAACCGTCGCTCAAACTGAAATTCTGATTACACTCCAATGAACCTAATTTTAGAGTGGAATAGAATGATAATATAAAACTCATATAATCATCGTGTTACAAATAACTTATTGCCAGAATAAGTATAGTCAAAGGTTGAAAGTTACCTGGTCAACTGCCGTAAAACGGCCAGTTGTTACAGTAGCTTATGCTGGCTACGTGTTGTCCGGATGTTGTATTGCGCGTTTTAAGGGTCGGTAACTTCTCGGATCACACCGCGAAGTACCATTGGGTAATCTTATATAGTTCATTTGAGCTAATGGGTGTTTGAAGGTCATAGGACATAGGTGAACCAAAGGCGAATGAGTTCGGGTAAAGGCGATTTGGATCAAACGAATTTTCCGGGTGTTTGGTCTTGAAATAGTTGGACTTAGTTACATACCTAATTATGTATTTTGAGTATAAATCATTTTGTAATTACTTGTTAAACTCCACAGGGTATTCGATTAACGTTTGGATGGTTTTAATGGCGCAAAACACGTAGTTTGTTAACGAAATTTTCTGGGACGTAAAATTGGATGTGTTTTGAGTTTGTATATGTATTATGGGGTTGTTGGGAATCCAGGGTGTCACACTCTAACGTCATTTTTTTTTGTTCAATTTTAGGATACTACTGAATTAAGTATCTTGTTGTTTGTTTAACTTTACTTAGATTAGTTAACCTTTGCACACCCCTACTTATCATCTTTCTTATTTACATTTCTTCTTGCTTCTACAGAAAAATGCAAACCGAAAAATATTTGACACTTCACATCATTAACGCACTTGTAAACAATTCTCACTAACAAACATCGGCTAAAACAATACTCACAATTAAAAGTTCACTTATACGTGCTAACACAAAGTTCCTTGACACATTCATTTGTTTCGAGTTTTTGCTAAAACAATAATCAATTTATTTGTAGATAGACCAGTTAGGTTATTCCAAATGTTAATTTCTAGCAATATATTTGAGTATGTTTTTCAACCAACTACAAAATCTAATTCAAATGGTTTTGGCACAATTTCTTTTTATTAGATTCTTAAAAAATCAGCCAATACCATATAGTTATTCCAATCAAGGGGTTAAAATAAAAGCATAAACTTGAACTTTGGAAAGTAATAATGCAGACTTAACTACAAAAACTATTAAATACATTCATTGTCATCATCATCGTACTCAGTATATCCCACTTAAAAGTAGGGTCTGAGGATGATAGATGTAGACAGCCTTACCTCTACCCCATAGGATAGAGAGACTGCTTCCGATGAGACCCCCAGCTCGTGATGCCTAATTAACCGTCTATCGTATCTTTTAACGTTATTTTCACAAACATAAGTAAAATAACGTTAAAATTAGTGCAATTTTAATTTTGCCCCTCGAGGGCCCACATATAAATACATTATATGCGTGCACCGTACATGGGGCGTTTATTTTCATCCTATACAAAAATATTCAGTTTTAACCGTTAGCCAAACCATGTATTTGGCACTTTTACTGGTTACAAAGCAGAGCTATATTAATATTATATAAAGTCTAAGTTGGACTTGCATCATTAAGGTACATTGTCAGACTAGCAGTTCCATCTAAAGTATGTCCTCTCTATACTTACCGTTGGTAGAAATCAATGACCACATCGAAAGAATAGAAAAAGAGAATTACACAAACTAAGCTTTGTATATATGAATTCTAATTACATTCTTTCTACATATATATGCTTCCAACCTGTGTTCTAACCAATTAAGCTATGACTAATTACACTTAACCCCTATTAATTATAACATAACAATTTTCACCCTGACACACTTTAAATTAATCACACATTAACCCCTATACTTATAATTAACAAGTTTAGTTTAGAAGCTTTCATTCTCCCCCTTAAACTCAACTTAGTTTAAGTGATGTCTTCATCCTTCGAGATTTGATTGGTCATCATAGTAGTGTTGGCTCGTCATCCTTGTATCGAATCAAATTTACTTCCTCCTTTTCCCATTTTGGACATTCATGCTTGAAGTGTCCAAAATCATTACACTTGAAACATTTTATGTGATCTAAACTCTATTGGAAGTGGTTCCCATCTTTGTTTCTCCAAGACTTCCAATTTTTGCCTCCACCCCATCCTATATTTTCTTGAGTTGACTTTTCATAACTGCAAAGTTAACATGTATGCTCCTTGACTTTCTCCTTTCAATCTTCTTTGGTAAATAAAAGCTTATAATGCATATTTTCTTCCTCTTTGATTTCCATCATGATGCGTTCCTCAAAAGCCTTCAGTCTAGGAACGGCTTCTTGGAAAGGCATCGTATTAAGATCAACAAACTGCTCGATCGCAGTAAGAATGAAATTTGATGGAACCGCACCAAGTAGTTTTCGAACTAGTCCTTGGCTATTCATTGTATGCCAAAGCTTGCTTTCTTGTGATGCAATCTCACTAATTTTCCTGGCATAAACATCAAGTGACTACGTGACTAGTTAATACCCATTTTTAGAGATTCATAATCCAACTCAAGTGTTTGTAACCGAGCCTCTTTAACCCTTCAACTCCAACATGTCGAACCTTTAAAGCATTCCAAATTTCTTTGGCTAAAGTGAGATTGGCAATTTGCAATACCATGTTTTCAGGGATTGCTTGGTATAGTAATGCAATTGTTGCATTGTTTTTCTTTTCATCAACTATAGTTCCCACTTTTGGATCAATGGCTTCCCAAATTCCATGGACATTAAAGATCAGTATGATCTTTATGGCCCAAATGGTGTAATATGTGAAGTTCAACATGGGACATTGAAATCTCATTGATCTCCTTCCTTCCCTTGAAGTTACAACTTCGTTGTCTTTTGTGTCAACCATTTTCCATGGTTTCTTTTCCCCAATCTTAATAGTTCGACTGCCACTGGTTTTCTGATTGAATTTAATCAACCTTCTTTCTATATCAGTGCACGAGTTATAGAAGAACCAACTATTAATTCACTAAATCACTACACGGTTGACTTAAACAACTAACTATAACTATAACAATACACGGGCTATAAAAATCAATTGTCAATTCACCAGGTTTATACACGGTTTTATAAAACAACTGACCTTTACAGTACACGGGTTTCTTAATAACCAACTATTACTTAATCACAACGGTAGATGGATTTCAGTCCACAAAGTGATACAAAACCAACCGTTATTAAATATCAAGAATAGTGCACAGGTTTTTCAAGGCAACTCAAAAACCAACTGTTGTTTTAACCAACAATAGTAGACAGGGTTCACCAACTGTTTCTAACTGTACATACGCAACCAGCTATTTCTATCAATACACGGGATTATTATGTAACCTGTTTTTTATATATATTCTTGTAATCTTTGTTTATACGATAACAAATAACATTGACAATATTACAATTCTTATGAGCAATGGCCTCTATGACAACTTGATGTACAAAATGCATTCTTACACGAGGATCTTAAGGAGACTATATATCTACGCCAACCACTGGCTTTATTGATTCAAACAAGCCGAATCATCTATGTTTGCTTCATTATTTTTTATATGGTCTCAAACAGGCTCCTCATGCCTGGTTTAATCTTCTTTGGGAGCATTGGTTCAGCTAGGGTTTCGAGGGTCCAAAATCGATCCCTCTTTATTCATCTATTCCCACAATGGTATAATACTATTCATGCTTGTTTATGTGGATAACATCGTCTTAACCGGCAACAATCCAGACAGATTGATCTAATAATTCAAAAGTTGAGCACTACATTTGTTATCCAAGACATGGGTTGTCTTTTTTTTTTTGCTATTTAGGTGGTTTCTTGAGGTAATGATTTGGTTCTTTCTCAACGGAAATACATCCATGAAATCTTACACAAAGCTAGTTTCTCTCAGTCCAAGCCCATTGACTCTCTTATGGTTACCAACTCATCTCTGTCCCTTGGTGATAGTCACCCATTTGCTGATCCAGTTAAATACAGATGCTGCACAATATCTCACTCTCCCCCGGCTTGACATTACTTTTGCACTTAATAAAGTCTGCCAATTTATGCACTCCGCAACAGAGCATCATTAGTCTGCGGTAAAACGGCTACGATATCTTCAAGGTACTGCTCACTATGGTTTGCTGATTCAACAACAGTCAGCCTCGGTTCTCCATGCCTACACGGATGCGTCTGGCCAGTCTCTTACTGCCTTTTCTGACGCCAATTAGGCAAGTTCCCTAGATGACCGTCGATCCACGGGGGGCTTTGCTATCTATCTTGGATCTAATCTCATCTCGTGGTGTGCTCGTAAACAACGTACTGTCTCTTGGTCCTCTCCCGAATCTGAATAAAAAGCCTTAGCAGACACGGTTGCTGAGTTAACTTGGCTTGAGGCACTTTTAAAGGAACTTCATGTCTCCATATCATATGTTCCTACCTTGTGATGTGACAATCTTGGTGCCACGTATCTTTCAGCTAATCTGGTGTTTCATGCTCGTACAAAACATGTGGAGATAGATTCACTTTGTCAGAGAGAAGGTTGCTCAAAGGAAACCTTAAGTTCAGTTTATCAAGCTAGGTGATCAAATTGTTAATGTGTTCACAAAACCTCTATCCTCACAATGGTTTCTTCTTCTTAGGTCCAAGCTGCAGATCGCTCCCCAGCCTTAGCATCAGGGGGAATATCAGTCAGTAAAATACATATTGTTATAATAGAGGGTTTATTGTGTAACTTGTTCTTTATATATAATCTTGCAATCTTTGTTTATACGATAACAATAAACATTGATAATATTACAATTCTTAGTTAAACAAATCAATAGCGCATGGGTTTATTTCGTTTGCCTAAAAACCAACTATTCTCAGTTTCTTTGGTCCTTTTTTTCCAAACTTTAGAAATCAAAACAT
This sequence comes from Stevia rebaudiana, assembly GCA_009936405.2. NCBI lineage: Eukaryota > Viridiplantae > Streptophyta > Magnoliopsida > Asterales > Asteraceae > Stevia > Stevia rebaudiana. Next base: position 863,677 of record WOUH02000045.1, on the reverse strand, counting down.
CATTGTAATCATTCAATGAATTCAAAAACTTTAAATTGATGTTGAAAACTTTTATCTTTAGAAGACAAACTACAATAAAAGAACCTATTGCTTTGATCTCTGCCTTTTTTTGCAATCCTAATAGCCAAGAGAAAAGGTTGAAACAAAAGTCCTTCCAGACTTTACCTTTCTGTTTTCGATGAAAAGTTCAAAAGAAAAATGATGGCACCCGTTATTTGCTTTCTTTTCCTTCGATTGTTGCCACCAATTCCAATAAAGGAAGTCAAACAACAACAAATTTCACTTATTTCCTTCCTTCCTTTGATTCTTCCAATCAATTCTAATACAATTTTCTCAAAAGAACAAACTCCGATGCAAATAATCTTTAATCCAATTACAAACAAATCGTCAGCAACTTATTTGTGACAACTGGTTTCAATTTATTGAATGATGTGGTCCAGACTTAATTGATGGGAAAGTGATATTCTGATCTTAGTTACAGAATTTTCAATTCGATCGTCCACAAACTTGGTTTATTTGGCTTTCTTCCCTTGATCGACTATATGGCTCTGATACCAATGTTAGAAATCAAGACCAAACCGAAAGAATAAAAAAAGATAATTATACAAACTAAACTTTGAATGCATGAATTCGAATTACATTCTTTCTACACATACATGCGTATGTATATGCTTCTAACCGGTGTGTCCCAAGCAATATGGCGTTTGGATATAAGCACAGATTAAACTATGACTAATTACACTTAACCCCTGTTAATTATAACATTTACAAATTTGACCCTGAAACACTTTAAATCTTGGTTTTAAAAAGCGTGAAGCGCACAAAAGTGACAGGGTCTAAAACCAAGCGCGAAGCGCAAAAGCGGTGAGCTTTTCGTACGTGAAGCGCACACTGTTATTAATTAATTATTTTTATACAACCAATAGTTTTTTAGCTTCCACCAACCATAATATGGCTATAGCTAAGGCTAGTATTTTCTTATAATACTTTTGAAGTATAATTTATAAGAAATTAACAACTACAACTAACAGAAAAGAAAAATAAAAGAATGAATGATATACGTTTGATGTTGTACATTTAAAAATTTTCAGTTTCGAATTAAAGATCTTTATAACTGCTTATCATTTACGTGGAAATCAGAAAAATAAAATAAAACTCACATTAATAAATAACAATATATATACATGACTAAAGTTGCAAAAACACTTAACAAGAAAAAAGGATGCTTAAATGAGAAAGAAAACAAAGTCAGTCAAGAGGAAAGGCAACAAGAAACAAAGCTCAAATGAGAAATTATACAAACTCACCAGAAAAAAGCTTAAATGAGAAAACAATGTTACCAGGAATAAAGTTAGTAAACACAGTACACAGTTTAAAATTAGGGTAATAAAAACTCTATAACGCTATCTCAGCTATACTTATGTTTTCTTTTTCAAAGATAAAACTTCTCAAAAAACACAGAAAAAATAAACTTGATGAGAACGAATAACAAAGGAGAAAAAATAACGTTCTCAACAGTTTCTTCTCCATGAAGCACTGGTAATCACTCATTCTCTCTTCACACCATGAAAAGCGTGCGCTTTACACCGATTTTTGGCTGAAAGTCGCGCTTCAGATGCGCTTTTTAAAACCCAGCTTTAAATTAATGACACATTAGACTTATAAATAATAAGTTTAAATTAGAAGCTTTCAACCATGCTATATTTCCAATTATCATATAATGACAATTATTTCTATCTGGTGCGATATTGTTTAAAATTGGAAACAATCTTACAAGAGAATTATAAAAATACTAACAAAGACTGTAAGTGTATGCAGCTTTGAACAGAAGTAATGATTTTAAAGTAATCCTAGTTGTATTAGGAAAAGACAAACAAACCTTAAGATTCCTCAAACTGCCAAGACTTTCTGGTAGCTCTGTGAGAAGATTCCGTGAAAAATCAACCTGCATAACATCATAATAGATTCGAACCATGTATCAATGAAAGACAGTATTGTTAACAAATCAAAAGAGATGGCAAGATCGACCGTTGACTTGAAACAAATTATTCAAAATAACACAAACCAAGTCAACCCATTCAGTCAAAAATGTCACCTCAACAAGGGCAGAGCAGCTCCCTATGCATGAAGAGATGGTGGTAAACCTTCACAAAAGATTATCATTTTGTCACTAAAACTGAAGCATCATTGATGTTCCCAAAATAGAAATATAATTATATATAATTCGATGTCATTATCATTCCTCCTGCCTTTGTCTTTTGAGGAGTCCTAAATTTTCTATATAGAGGCCTGATAAAAATCTAGCCATTTCTTTCTTTTTTGGTGAGATTTTGATCAAATAATGGTATATTAAAATATTTGACAACTGTTATTAATAAAATATTGGATATAGAGAGAAGATGAACATGTCACCTATTGTCATTGGCTTCTAAAACCTCAAGATGAACTAGCAACCCTATCTCATTAGGAACACATGTTAGCTTGTTGTGTGCGACATGAAGCTCCTTTAGGGTAGTTAAAGCAGCTAAATCAGAGGGTAAAGTTGTCAAACTGCATATATAAAATTAGCTGGTACCATTTATAGTTGGATACTAATTTAATCAGTATAATACACAATAGCATCACATTTATTTGAATGAGGTGCTTACAGATTCTGGCTCAAAGACAGAAAAGTGAGAGATTTTAACAATGACAGTCCTTTCCAGCTAAGAGATACATCTTTTATGTGGTTTGAATTCAAGAAAAGTTTCTGGCAAATAAACAGAACAATAAACATTGTATTTACCTAGTTATTATTTTTCCTTCGATTGTGCAATGAATAATCCACTCACCTGTAATGAACTCAAACCACCAATAGCTTCTGGTATATCTTCAATTGAATTGGAGTTCAGATCAAGAAATCTCACTGAAGGTCCACAATTCCATACTTCTTGAGGTATGTCCTTTTCAGTTCAGACAAATCACATTAGTATTACATATCCAAATTACAAGAGTCTAATTCCACTTTAAAAACATATCTCTTCATAGTTTGCACCAACATGTTTAAAGTCAAAACTAATTCCGCCACACTACAAGTAGATGATACCTGTCATCAAGATATAGAAAAAAAGATCACATATTTCCAGGTTATAGAGATTTAATCATTGAAATGCATACACACACACACAAATATGTATTGACAATATTCAACGCAAAACAATCAAAAGCACATAAAAACATCCTTCAAGCATAGTTATGCACCATATATAGATCCACATAAAGTAGATAAAAACTACTTACTGTATGTCTTAAAATCTAGTATCAAAACTCTCAAGATGTAATCACCCCATGAATCAATCCATCAAAGTATAAAATTTTGATCCATGAATTACCTTTATGCCAGTGTTAGACAAGGAGATGACCCCAGAAAGCTTCCATCTTTCAAATTGACTTTTCACAACAGTCATTTGTTTCTCCCGTGTATTGGTCTTAGTAATCCGACTATTTGGCACAACTGGAGGTTCCTTCTTGATTGGTCCACTCTGTAACAAGCAAATTATAATTTCTCATCAGAACCTAAAATCCCCAATTCTTGAGCAAATCACTTCCAACAGAGAGTCCAAATTACCCCTTGATGTAGGCCTTGGGAAGCTATGAGTTGCATTTTATAGACTCCGTTTTGTATCCCTAATGAGCTAAATTTCATTTCATCGTCAAGAATTTTTCCTGTGATATAACGCCTTAAAACGTTAAGCTTTGAAGAAAGTGAGTATTGAAGTATAAAATGGTTACCTGTAGCTATAAGTTTCTGGCCGCGAGGAAGAACATCGGTGAGTGGTTGAAGCAGAGATTTTAGGTCTTTGACGGTGGACTCAAGAGAAAGATTCAACGGGATCGAACGTCCATTGAACTTGACGCTTATTTTGATTATGTTTTTCGGATCAATCCGATCATCGGTAGCGCCTTTTGTCTCCATTGAAACCGCAAGCTCAAAGCACTTGTCGGAGGATGATGTATAAATGAAATTGTTAAAACAAACGCTAATCTAGATGCAGAGATGAGCGTGCCCTACCACACCGGTGGTGATACCAAACGGAGACTGATCGAACCAATCAGTTTTTCATGTTTCCAGTATTTTGACTACTATTGGGACCGAATACTCGAATAATATCGAACCAACAAAATCACTAAGGTGGTTTTCCGTTTCCGTTTTTATAACCACTCCTTCACTAAACTCAAACTTAGCAAAATTTTAAATATTGATTATTTATTCATACATTATTATTTCTTTAAACGAATTACACAATCGATCTATAAATTTTTCTCTTGCAAATAAGTATAATGAAGCAAAAAAAAAATAGCGGTCAAAATTGTAGGTCGTGCACAATTGCACATATGCATTATGATGGAATCATTAAGAGATGAAATTCACCTTAACCTAACGCTCTTAATGTTGTTCGGTTAAGAGGTAGCAGCCTCTTAATAGAACCACTAAGACGCTATTAGACGAGGCTAAAGCTAAACCCTAAAAACTAACCCCTAATGTTAAACTCTAAAGCTTAAACCATAAAGTTAAACCCTAAAAGTTAACTCTTAAACCTTATAGCTACACCTAAAAGCTAAACCTTTAAACCTAAACATTAAAAGCTAACACATAAACCTTAAGGGTCTGTTTGGTATAAGATAAAGAAATTGACGAAGTAATGGAATAGACAATGGAATGAAATGGATCATTACCGTTCTATTATGATGTTTGTTACTAGTTGTAATGAAATGCATCATTAATTCATGTTGTTTGGTAGATAGAAAAAGATGAAGGGGTGAAACACTAGTTGGGTCGGGTCATGGTTATATTCATTGTTCAGATCATGAATCGGGTTTTGGTTTAGCTCATGGGTCAGTTTGTGGTTCAGGTTGTGGGTCCCGTCATGGTTTGGGTTGTGGGTCGTGTGTTGACTCATGGTTCAGGTTGTGTGTCGGATCATGGTCTGGGTTGTGGGGTTGGCTCATTGTTTGAGTCGTGGGTCTATTCAGGGGTCGAGTTATATGTTTAGCTCATGCGTCGGTTCATGGGTCGGGTCATGGATTAGGTCGAGGATGGCTTCATGTGTCGGTTCACGAGCCAGGCCATGATTTGAATCATGGGTCGAGTCATTGTTAGAGTTATGGTTTGGGTCATGAGTCGGATTATGGTTTGAGTCATGGGCTGGGTCATGGTTTAGATCATGGATTTTAGTATTGGGTCAGGTCATGGTTTCGATCACGGGTCAGGTACTGGGTCAAGTCATGAGTTGGATCAGTCGTTCAAGTAAAGGAATGAAAACAATACCCTTCCCCTATTGTATAAAAAATATTAAAAAAAAAAGGTGCATAAGGGTACATTCAATTTCTAAGTGTGATCAAACATGTTTTATTTCATTTCAATGCAATGGTTCATTCTATTCCATCCTCCATTCATATGTATCAAACGCTATCTAAAGCTAAAATTTAAAGCTTAAACCCTAAAGCTAAAAGCCATAAAAACTAAACCCAAAAGCAAAACAACAAAAAAGCTAAGATCGTAGAATTCGACAAGACGGTTCCAACGCGGCCAATATGAGCTCAATCGGAGTTCGTTTGGCCGACTTTTTACACTTTTTGACTGCTTTCATCTTTTTTTGCTAAACTCATATCTGTACATATATGTAATTTTGAAAATAAATTGACGTGGTTTTTTATTTTTATTTTTTTTATAATAGCTCCATTATACACGTTTGAATGAAGAGAAAATATGTAATTCAATGGTGTATTTCGTTTTAAAAATGATAACGTATAAAAAAATCAGAATTGTTTGAAGTTCACTTAAATTATTGTTTTTTTTTTTCATATAAAGATGTGGTTCTTATTTAAACCTCCTCCTACCATCTTATCCTTATTTGGATTTGGATGTTTATCCCCGGTGTAAAAACCTATGACTCCTGAAAACATTTCACCAAATACTCATTTCGTATGGGAGAGATTTAGGTCGTATCAACCAACCGCACCACACCAATGTTGCATAATTATGTCATATATGAAAGATAATGTCATATATCAAAGAAAAACAATGAATAATGAAATGTGTTGGTGTATCAAGTAACAAGCATCCTATGTGGCAACAACGTTTCTTTTTCTTTGGGGTTTTTCTTGTTTATTTACTTTACTATCTTAAAACATGTGTATTACATGGTGTTACATGGTGTTACATAAACAATACTTGAAATTTTTATCATTAAATCTTGTATATACATATATTAAGTTACTATGTTGTAAACACTAAAAAACAAATAAATGTTTGACACTTCTATAATTATAAATTATGGTTTGGGGTTCTAAAAATTATTATTAGAAACTTTTTAAATATAAATTTCTTAAATTTAGTTGGTAATTATACAGATTAAAGAAAAGTAAAATTTAAAATTTAAATAGAGTAAACTACTATTTTCGCCTTTGATATTTGCAAATTTTAGCAGTTTTCGTCCTTAATATTTCAAGTTACAACTACTTTGTCATTAAACTCTTAACAGAAAACTGTTATGACTTGAAAGGTTAGGGACGGAAACTGTTAAGACTTGAAACGTTAGAGACAAAAAATTTTAAGATTTAAACGTTAGGGATTAAAGTTGTTAAGACTTGAAACGTTCGGGACAATTTCTATTAAAGGTGAACTAAAGCTGTTAAGTATTGCAAATCTCAAGGACAAAATATGTAGTTTACTATTTTTAATATTTAAGATAAATAGTTAATTAGATAATAACAAATTAAATCATTTCGAAATTTAAAATAAAAAATATAAATAATTTAAAATTTTATGGTGTTGTCATGTGATATTATTTGAAATCCTTAGAGTTAGGTTCTTTTTTTAAATATAAACAATTTAAAATTTTATAGTGTTGTCACATTATATGAAATCATTTATTAGAGTTAGGTGTTTTTTTAAATGTTTAATGTTGCGTTAGTGTTGCATTTTGAATTTTTAAAGCTACGTATATTGGTTTTGCGGCCGATTGACTATTGCTTTTATGATGACTCTATAGGCTCTAGCATCTTTTAATATGTGATTTGATTTTCGAGATCGAGCGTACTTTAATACTCGAGATCGTGACAAAATCTCAATGTAACGCGTGGATGCGAATAAAACAATGATGCTAATTATTTTTTTTGAGTATCATTATAAGACAAATAAAAACAAATTTTCATTGCCCACACTATGTGAGTGTGTGTCGTGTATTACCCAGCTCTGGCTATTCATGATAATTATTTTTTTTAACGGCGTTGTTTTCATGTATCACGTATTGTCACATCCCAACCGACGGCGGAATCGTCGGAGCGTGATACGATTGTTCATCACGCGTGCCACTAAGCATTACAATATAATTATAACACAAATTGTTTTATTTTCATTAAATTCAAATAAGTCAAATACATTGTTCAAAGAAAATACATTTAAACAAAAATAACATAAATGCTAGTTAGATTAATCTAGGTCCATGCTTCATAAACTGTCGCGAATGTTCTTCCATAAACCTATTACACATGTAAAATAGGAGTATCAACTACAAAAGTAGTTGGTAAGCATTTCATTACATATATATATAAGTTTTAAAGAAAACATGCGATTCAATGTTCATTAGAGTTATGGTAAATAAAATGAATGTATGCATAATGATAAACGATGATACACAATCTCTTAAGTCTACATCAAACTATTAGAGATACACAATATCTTAAGTCTACATCAAACTATTAGAGATACACAATCTCTTAAGTCTTATGGTAAATGAATGAATGTATGAATACGCGTATGAATGTATGAATACATAAGGCCTACATTAAACTACTATAGATAATTAAGTCCTTTTCGTTGAACGGGTAATGATGAGAGATAAAACACTCCCTGAGTCATCAAACTTTTAGAGATACACAATCTCCTAAGTTTAATGATGTATGAATAAGTATATAGTCCTTATCAAACTATCAGAGATACATAATCTCTTAAAGTCTGATGGATACATGTAAGTTTGATGTATGCATGAATATGTATGATCAAATAGTACATAACAAGATTAAGCACATAATCAAATAAACATGAAATTCGCATGTAGAGTTGAATAATGATTGACTTAAAATGATTTAATACAAAAATGTGTAACAGCTTGAAAGTAAAAGTAAACGAGAGTAAAAGATTAGAAATTACTCACTGTTTGCAATGCGCTCCAATATTATAATAACTTGTATAGTTGTGTAATCCAAGATCGAAATCTACATAGATTTATAAATTTATGTATAAATAAATACGAATAGCAAGAGAAGTATTATTTGATAAATTAGACGTTATGTTGCAATTTATAACGAATGATAATATTTGAATGACTTATAAAAACTAACTAAAATATTGGTTTAGTTATTTTTTTTTATAGATTTATAAGATCCAAATGGCTTATTTAAATAAGTAGATAATTACTCTAAGTAAAGATAGATTATAAATAATTTACATTACATTTCTAGAATATTATGTTTGTATTATAAATTTTATATAAAAGGATTTAAAACTTACCTTTTTATAAAATTTAATAAAAATTAACTTTTATATTTTTATTAAATCATGAATTAAAAATGATGAATTGAAGAAACAGAAAACTAATGTATTAATGATCAAAGCTTTCTATTTCAGTCAATATGATATCACAATACAATCAATATCCGAATTCCAAACGTTTTCTATTATCAGAGAATTCTATTCAAGAAATGCCCGCTTCACTTTACAAGTGAGTTGACTCTTTATAGTTAGTTTGAGTGGGACCTATTGATGAGGAAGGCATGTCAACGGTTGGGTCCCATTGATGATGAAGGCATGTCAACGGTTGGGTCCCATTGATGAGGAAGGCATATCAACGGGCCGGATGTAATTTTCTCTTACGCGCCTGGTCAGTTCACTTTGAGGTTTCCCGGGTGGATTTTATGCGTTTTACTTACTATCCTCTATATGAATTTTGATATAAAATGGGTAAAAATTGGAGTTAAAATGAATTAGTTATGGTTTATATAAGTTTAATGTATTTTATTTCTTTAAAACAAAAAAAATGTAAGAAAAATGGTTTCTGTGTCGGCCGCCGGGTTTAGAATCCACGACCTCACTGTTACAATGTGTGGACTCTAACCACTATGTTGGGTGCATGTTCTGTGTTGAGCTTCCAGTTTTAATTTCTTTTATTATTTACTTCAGATCGGACATGTTTGAATACGAGCCCTAGCTTTTTTATCTAAACTCAATCGCGAAATTTGTGTGTTAAACAGTGAAATTTTTTAAGGGTTTTATAGATCAGATCAATACGAGTTAGATGAACTTGTTACCTTGGATTGACGTTGAGCAGAAGGAGAGATCGGGATCAAACAGGGGCGACGACGGTGGCGTGGTGTTTTTCGGTGGTTTGCGCTCATCGGGCAAGGATTTCTGGTGTGTGGGGTGTTTGAAAAAGAGAGTGAGACCGAATGGTGGTCTCAATTTATACTCAAGGTCTATAAAGAGTCAGGCAGAGGACACAATTTCCTTTTTTACTCAAAACGCGTAATGCTTGATTGATTGGATGATTTTTGAAATGATTTCGTGGAAATTGATTCGATGATGTGATTTGGGTTCGAGTTTGGAGAGTATCTCGATGGTTACAGCTCACGAAATGAGTTGTAATCGCGTAATGAAATTTTGGGTTTTAGATGGATTGAAACGACCCGAATGGGCGAAGAAGGAGGAGTTCGTAGGTTGTGGTTGACCCATGGATCACGTGATTTAACTGTTGGCAGAAAAGGCCCCTATAAGTTTTGTTTTTAATGTTTTGGACACCTTGTCTCAATAATATCCTATTAAACTTTGTTTTCTACAGCTTTGGCCACAACATATATATTTAATGTGTAAAGTTGTTTATTTTAAATATATTATATACATATATATATCTGTATAAAACTTATGGTTTTATATTATTTATATTATTTAACTTATATATCTTTATATATATATATATATTAACCAATAATACGTATTATATATATATAAGGTTTGAGTTCTCGATGTAATTAAAGAATTTCACGTCGATTCTTATTAATATTAATATGAATTACAAAACGAAAAATCCGGGAGGTTACACGATGTTGTCTTAACCGGGTCCACTGGGAAGCAGTTAAACAGACGCCCCCTGATGCGCGGAAACCCCGTACAATAGGTAAACCCTCCCCCCTCATTGGAATCGTACCCGGGATAAATCCCAAGTTGGTCCTTCACGTGGTGTCCATTGCCGAATTTTTTCGGTTTTAGTTGGCTTCGCATCCTTAATTTGGTTTCTAGGTGAAAATTGAACTTGTTTTTTATTTTAGGTGCTCCATGGGTTCAAAAGGCGGAGGTAGGTGACATGGATGGTCAACCTGAAGGTTTATGCTGAGGTGGAATACCTCCATTATTGAAGATGGCGGAGCCGCAGAGGTGAAGGGAAACCGCGATGTGAAATGGCGGAGGTGAAGGTGCTCCGTGAATTGAGATGGAGGAGGCCATAGTTGTTGATTCTCCTATGAACGTTTTAAAGAATTCATAAACGAAAAGTTAAATTATCTTGGAGGGGAAGACATACAATTTGAATACATATTGGTACCCGGAATTTTCAACTTATGATGTTAACATGGAATTCTTTAATAATTATGGTGATTGGTGGTGAGGAGTAAAAAAAGGTGAATTCCGGCAACAATCGCCGAAAATTCTGCCGGAAGAACTAGGTGGTGCAGCAAACCTCCACCATTTGGAAGGACGTAACATCCACCTCCGCCATCTTGAATCACACAGCACCTCACCTCTGCTATCTTGAATAACGGAGGTGTGACACCCCGCTTCCCGGCCCCCAGCCTCCGGCTGGTCCGTAAGCGGTCGGCCACGTCATACTGCCGGTAATGCAGGATAGAGCATATTGATTAATAGATAAATTCAGAATACATGACTTACAGTGTATGTGTATTCCCGTAGTCCAGTGTAGTGTAGCGAAAGCGTCGTATATAACATGTAAATGTGGATACGTAGCAATATCACGGAAGTGCCTATCTTAGATAGTCAATACCCTGGCTAGATTCCAATACCTGAGATTATATATAGTTTTGAAAACGGTCAGCTATAAGCTGGTGAGTCACAGGTTTTGATATCATAAGTAAAACCTTTGTTAATTGATTATGAAACATATTCCATATGTTTAAGTACCATTTAGTGAAACTTTTGAAAACATAGGTTGAGTTTGTCTAGTGAAACTATCTCACAACTAGTTTTACGTTTATTGATTAAGCAGTTTTTTAGAGTTCGTGGCAAAACCTCTTGAAAACGTGTATGAAACTGTAGATTGATATTCCTCCTATTATCAATAAAAAAGTGTGTTAAGTTTCATAGTTTAATATTACTCTTTTAGTATCCTTGAAAACGTTGTTTAATCTCAGTGTATTTATGATCACAATACTATTTGCAAAACTGTTGATCAGACAGTTTCCATT
>WOUH02000045.1:798625-812401 GCA_009936405.2 Stevia rebaudiana | reverse complement strand
TATCTTAAGATCTAATGGATGGGATGACTCCTTACCCTCCTTACCCTAAGCCTCCTCCCTACTATAACCCTACCCTAGATTAACATATTTGTTATAGTTTTAGTTATTGATTATTTAAGGTAGTCACTTTTGGATTATTGGATTTATGTTTTTTTGCAACAAAAGGTCTACAAGAATGTCACTTTTTGTTAATTTATCTATAGAGTTAATTAGACATTTGGTCATGAAAGTAACAAGTATAAGAGTTTAAGGTAACAATATTGGGTTTTATGCTTTTATTTTGTAACGAGTTTGAGTATTAAAGTTTACTTTCGTTGAATTTTTCGTTAGATTAGAACGGAATGACCAAAATATCTTTTAACTTTTTGAATAGTTAAAGGAGATCTGATCATTTGACTTTAAGTTAACGAAAATAAACATTAAATTTATTACCAAACACGTTTAAAAAAATGAAACGTAAACCTAGAACCTGATACTTTAAATACACACATATGTTACTTTTCATAAACCACATATCAGCGTAATTAACTCTTTTATCTATTAATTTTTTAAATAATCCGAATTTGCCAAACATTCACTTTTACATATATCTTGCGTTTGAAACAGGTGATTGTGGGCATAATACTGGGTCTCAAATTTGGGAATGATCAGAAGCTCTCGGAGGGTTATTCAATCGTGGTGGTGGTTATCATCTGTCTATTTGTGGCGGCTTTCGGGTGGTCGTGGGGCCCACTTGGTTGGACTGTACCAAGTGAGATATTCCCGTTAGAGATACGGTCAGCTGGTCAAAGCATCACAGTAGCGGTCAACCTCTTCTTCACTTTCATCATAGCACAATCTTTCCTCTCCCTTCTTTGTGGCTTGAAATTTGGATTGTTCTTGTTTTTCGCTGGATGGATTACCGTAATGACAATTTTTGTGTACGTATTCTTACCCGAAACAAAAGGAGTTCCTATTGAAGAGATGACGCTGATGTGGCAAAGACATTGGTTTTGGAAGAAGATCATTTCAGAGAATCAAGAGAATTATGAGAGGCAAATTAGTTCTTTCTAATTACCACATCATTCACATTGAATGTTACATTATGATTATGATCTTGTTCATTAGAAACTTATCAAATTTAGATAGTTTGCAAACGAAACATTGACTAGTAATGACCAATACCTCAAGTTCTTTGGATTACATTTACTTCTAACAGGGAAAATGGTTATATCTTATAAATTTAGATTTAAATAATGTGTTAGATGGGTAAGTATATGTAACAATATAGTTCACAATGCAAAATTCAAAAAGACAGATAAAAAGTGTGAATATTATTATTTTATATGGTAACAACAGCAAACCCAGTAGCATGAATATTATGTTTACAATATTTTTAGCATCTCCAAACGGTTATCAAATGAAAATGATAAATATTACTTTAAAGCATATAGAAACTTCTCATAATATTGTGCAACATTGATTAGTCTTCTTTGCCTGCTTGTAGAACATCTGTTTCAACGATCAACCAGATGAATCTTGTTATTGTCTACCACTTGGGTAAGATTTAGAAATTCAAACACACATATATGCAAAATAAATCACTTAAATTAGAACCATAGAAGTAAGAATGTAAGTTGTCAGCAACTAGTATGCGTGTTCATCGGGTCAGAGTTATTCAGGTTATTCAAATTTGAATATTTAAAAACTGAATTTCAAAAACAGGTTGATTCAAATAGCTTGATTAACGAGAAAAAAATGTATAAATTATAAATCATAAATGAAATAAATATATGTATTTTCTATTGGGTCGGTTCAGTTCGAAATTCATAGATTCAAATTCGGTTTGAATTTAGGGTTTTATGCAGACACAATTCAAATAATGAACACTGTAGCAACTACTGTAAGTAAAATATGTCATATCCTAACAGAATACGAACAAAATATTGTATGATAAAAAAATGTAAAATTAATATTATGAAATTATTTTGGGTTAAAAAATGGACCTGTGAAGCTGCACTGAGATCTGAACTCTTCTCAACTAAACTGTCAAGTTTTTCCCCTCTTTCAAGGACACTGTCAATGGTTTTATGCTGTGACGGATAGAACATAATATTAAAAAATAATAACATTAGGTCACATGTAAAACTGGTTACTAAGTCATAGAAACAATTAATGAACCTACTATAAATGACTAATCATTAAGTTGCTGAGGTGTAGATGTGGTGAATCGGGGGGTCGGAAGGTTGACTAACACGTCAAAACAGATAAGTTTTGACTTGTGGCGACCCGAGACACTTGTTCAAATATTTTATAAATAACTAGTCAGTTAAAATTATATTATTCCAATAATAATCTGATTTCCTTTCAATAACATGTTTTAGGAAATTTTAAGCATTAAAATACACTTTCGGCAACTTCCAACCCATTTTGACCCGTTTCCATTTCACCCAACTTTTTTCTTATTTCACATGTCTTAATTTTTTTTGTAAGATACAGGTCACTAAGATAGCATGACACATTATAAAGTGAATTTACTTATAATACCATAAGACCCTAAATCACATTACTTCTTGTAAGTTGTAACCATAGGGTCAAACTGTTGTAATCATTTGCAGAAATATTGACAATAACAAAAAACAAAAAACAAAAAATGAATGCTTACAAGGATAATTTTGGTTTCATCTAATTCCCTCTGAATTTTTAAAAGCTTATCTGCCTCCGCAGGATCCTGAAATAATGTAAACTCAATTATGATAATCGCATTAATTCTTATAGTTAATACCAGAAAAAAAAAGTCTCAAAATTTTTAGCACAAAGATTAAGATAAAACTAAAAGATTTAAAATAAACCTGAAACTTAGATAAAGCTCCATTAAGATAAGGCCATGATTGAGTACTATCTGCCTGTATGGTCCTCCATGAATCACCAAAACACTTTTGATACTCATCTATCACCTGATCAACATTTATGTTTAAATTAGTAATAACCATTTGCAGAAAGATTCTGGTTTTTTATGGTTTTGAAATCTAGCAATGTTTAAGACAATATGCTCTTTCAAAATGCAATTTGATATAAAATCGAGTAATGGATATTAAAATAAACAAGCTTACCTTGTTAAGTACAGAAAATGCACTTCTAACAGGATAGTGATCATCCATGAAGCCCACCACACAGAGACCATTTCTGTTATATGAATGCACCTTATACTCTATCACAAAATGAAGAAATGCAGTTAGAAATTTGTCCAGTTACAGACCACTTTAATGTTAACTTCAATAACTTTGTTTCTTGCTTTCAAGCTGATTGAATAAACCGTGATCATTAACACTCACAAGCCCTTTAATACAGATGTATTATTAATAATTGGGGATATCTAATGGCAATATCATTCAATCAAACGATATACTGAATTATACGAAAAGAAAGAAACAAAATGTCAAAATTAATAGCCAAAATTAGAGAACCTTCGTGTTGGACGGAATGGCGTTGATCAGGAGGTGTCCGTTTGGCGACGGTCCGACCAACAAAGACGATGAATTGCTTGACTGTGACCCTCTGGAAGTAGCCAAAATGAGTCACATCCGTCGCATTTGCTAATATCACGGGATCCGATCCATCTGATCTCGAATCACACTTCAATACTAGCAACGCTGTGATCTTCATCGTCTGTTTCTTAATCGAATCAATAACAACCCAAAATTAGGGTTTAAACTACAGAAATCTGCTCGATGCCTGATTGATCAACAATCACCGATGAGTACGGAATCCGTAGATCGATGAGAACGATGAATATGAATTTCTGAACTGCGTTATCCTCACGATCGAATAATTCTCTGTCGGTTTTTGCTTCATGAAACAAAAAGGGGGTTTGGATCCAATTTGAAATCTGCCAGCTTCTATGTTCCGTAAGTTACAAATCAACCGGCAATCGGTAACAATAAAAACGTGTAAGTGATTATTTCGTATTTATTTATTATGGATTTCTGAAAATGATTATGAACGATAGGTAGAAGTGGACAACAAACAATGTATAAAAAGGCAAAAATCCCAAAGACAAATATATGTAATTTTCTCTTTATCGCTACTGTTAGTTAAAATATCACATATCATAAAATCAGTTTTCCATTTTAGTTGTTACATAGAGATGAAACATAAGTACAATAACCATATAAAACATGCTCTTTTTTCGGCCTATCTATATTGACACTAGTATTGAAATTGATTCGCCAATTTTTGATCCATTTCCCAACTTATCTTTACTTTCTGCCTCTATATCTGTCTTAGTTCCGTGCCTTTCGATATAGAATGCTGGTTGTTTTGGCTCAGGTAGATTCATATTTTCATTTGTAAGCACAGAAACAACTTCTGACATAGTGGGTCTGTCCGTCGCATGTTCTTGAACACATAAGAGACCCACATGAATGCATGTCATTACTTCCTTTGGGGTGTATGAATCCTCTAGTTCCGGATCCATCAACTCCAAACCTTTGCCTTCCTTCCACAATTCCCACGCCTATATTTTACATTTATTATTGAATCTTCAAATTATAAGAAAACATACTAATTATGATTAACTTACGAGTCCTAGAAGGTTGAGTGGGTAATCCACATCATAGCTCACATAATTCATCTTGCTGCTTATAATCTCAAGCAACAAAACACCAAAACCAAATACATCTATCTTGGTTGAAATGATACCGTCTATTAGATACTCTGGAGGCATATACCCACTGGATTTTGCAAATTAAGATTAATACAATGCTTTTCTCTTATATATAACACACATACCACAACAGAACTAGTGATCTTACCGTGTTCCAACTACTCTACTTGTATTTGCTTCAGACTCGTTGATCCCAAATAATTTGGCCATGCCAAAATCTGATATTTTTGGCTTTAGGTAGTCATCAAGCAAGATATTACTCGCTTTTAAATCTCTATGGATTATCTTCAACCTTGAAAACTTGTGGAGATACAAAAGCCCTTGAGCAATGCCGTCAACGATTACAAATCGATTGTTCCAATCAAGTAATCCTTTTTTACTAGGATCTATTAATAAACCATTAGCAACAATCAAAGAGAGAACCAAGTTCATATGAAGAATGTACTAATGGACTGTCAGTTCTTACCAAAGAGAAAAAGGTCCAAGCTACTATTCGGCATATACTCGTATACAAGTATTTTTTCTTGTTTTTCAACGCAACACCCAACAAGCCGCACAAGATTGGTGTGTTGATGTTTGGCAATGAGTTCGGTTTCGTTCTTAAACTCCTTGAGTCCTTGTCCGGAGGTCCTTGAAAGTCGTTTGACCGCCACCTCTTGCCCGTCAACTATTTTGCCCTGTGAAATAAGATTTAGTTGACTATTCGAAATCTTCCTTAAATAAGTTGTCTTTGAAAGTTTACCTTATAAACCTCTCCAAAACCTCCCTTTCCTAGCTTATTAGCACTTGAGAAATTGTTTGTGGCAGATGAGATGCTTTGAAAGGTGAAATAACGCAGTTCAGTGTTCATATTCTTATCTGTTAGTAGATAAATGTAGAAGCGTCTGATGCGTCTCATCTGCAGCAGCACCAACTTCTTGATTTTCTTAATAATCTCTAATATATTAACAAAGAAACATTTGTCAGACAGATGAACTAAAATATAAAACCTTCTTGAAGCAGTGTTCTGTTTTATTTCCTAAAGAACCTCTACAACAGGCAGCTTAATCAAGCTTTCAGTTCCTCAGGTCCCTTGGTTCAAGTTTTTGTTGTGTAGGAATTTCACTTTTTGTTAATGGGAACTTTAAATGTGTTGTTTCTTTTATATTCAATTAGTTCATTAATATATTGCATATATGAGACTATCATCTGAATATAGTAATAATATCCTTATTATCCATTTTAGTGTTACCCGCTTTGCCGACTATTTATAAGGGTATGTATCAACACAGAAAAATGTTACTTTTTTTTAAGAGAAATTGGTTACTAGAATGCAAGCCAATAATATTTTGGGCCCTGAGCGAGAAAAATAAATGGGCCTCAAGAAAAGAACTCAATTGGAATGATATGTGTTTATCTATAAAAATTATATATAAAATACAAATATTTTTTTTATATGAATGGAGTAAAAAAGGCAGGTTGTTACCTTTAAAATCAATGATTTTGTATACCCAATAGCATGATAGGAATACAACAAAAGGTACAATCATGATAATCAATGCAATCCAGGCCCTTTCCTTCTTCTCTATCTTCTTAACCATCTTCTTGTCTGTGTATAATGTAATTAAACATTTTTCATATTTTGCTCAAAAAAAAAAAGATTAACAACTTAAAAAATCAATTGTAGAATAACTTGTAAACACACATGGAACTATGGAAGTGTGTTTGCATTTAGGATGTCTTTAACTTGCTTCCAAGTTAGACACTTAGGTTATTGGAAAATAGGTAAATATTGTGCTATGCTTGTTAGTGATGGATGCTTTCATTTACAATAACCAAAACTTCAATTCTAACATTCAATTATTCAAATGGTTAACCTTTAGTGTTTGAAGTCACCACACACAATAGATATTGCTTAGAGCACTCACAACTCATCCTTCATTCACATCCCATCCCAATATTTTAACAAAACACCTAAGAGCATTCGCAACAACTTTTACGTCGCTGTCTATATAATTCACTAATTTTTCAATTATCTAATACTTTTTATACATTTATAATGTCTCCTAAACTGAAAAATATAATATAAAAAAAGGCCACGTGGAACCGTTCCATTTCCTTTTATTTAGAAATTAACTAGGTAATTACTTAATTTCAATAACTTTTTAAAGAGTAGGCTAATTACTTAATTTTAATAAATTTTTTAAGAGTGAATTATATTATTCGTCATTTATGTTTAAATTGTTTTTCAATGTCCTTTGTCTTCAAAATGCTATGAAAACAACATCCTTTGTATTTGAATTTTGTATCACTATACGTCATTTGGTCTAATAAATGTCAGATTTTAAGGTTAAGTTGTGCAATGTGCAAGGCACACACAAGGGCAAATTAGTAATTGTACCTATTAAGGACAGTTTTTGTAGTTAACCCCACTCCTTTCAGGTAGGGCTGTTCACGAACCGAACCGAAGCGAACGCAGGCCTGCTCGAACTCGGTTCGGTTTTAAAACCGAGCCGCTCGGTTCGGTTCGAATTTACATAACCGAGCGTGAAACTGCTGCTCGAACTCGGTTCGGTTTTAAACCGAGCTGCTCGGTTCGGTTCGGTTATGCTCGGTTTCATATCAAAATTTTGTAAATCCAAATTTAATGAGATTAAACATCAACCCATTTTACATAATTTCACCCACAGAGTTATATCCTTACAAAGTTTTAAAATATTATAGTATACGTTCATTCAACCACCAATATAAAAGCTCCAAAGAAGCAGATACAAGTCTTCAAACATAACGGTTTGGAGTCTTATACAGCACTCGTATGCATGTACACAAATATCTTTGTGAAAAAAACATTTGTTTTTATTAGAAATGTGACAATCATATAGTTATATTAAAAAAAAACACTATTAATTACGCCTTTAGATTCATATATTTGTATAATAAATATTCTTCCAGTTCATATAACATATATGATGTTTATGGAGTTTACTTTTATTTGTGTGTGTAAAATAGGTAGATGAAAGAAGTGAGAGATTATACCTTCAAGGATGATCATGAGTTAAGAAAAACTTGAGAAAGAAAATATTCCACCACAAGAGATAATGACCCAACCGAAAGCTTCTTGATCTTCAAAAAGCTAAGAAAGAGATGAAGAAATTATGCTCCTACTCCATAATCTTCTTGTTCTCTTGAAGTAAACCCAAAAGGGAAAAGGAGCACGTATGGTTATATGGTGGATTTTGGTGGTTAAAGGTGCGATTCATGGTGGTGGATGAAGAAAATCAATGATAGGGTGGTGATGTCTTTGGCCGTAGAAGGGAAAAGAAAAAGATTTGATGGTGAATGATGTGTGATTTTGTGCTTATAAAATGTTCAAGTAAGGTGTTGCTCCTTACCCGCTCTTTGACCAAAATGAAGCATGGTCTTGTTTAATTTTATATTAGGTTGCTTTTTCTTGTACACAATCTCCAAGTACTAGTAGGTTGAGCATGTATGTGTGCCAGTGTTATAAATGAAACTGGGTTTATGACAAAAAAAAAATAGAATTTGTCGTTTGGCACTTTCCAGGAAATGCAAATCTTCCTTTTTAATGGAAGTAAAAATTTGTATAGGTTAATAGGATTACATTAGGGTTCCAAAAATATTATAAGAGCTTCTTCGGCCACGGTTTAGAGTCAAGTATATACGTTATTAAAACGGCCGTTTATAATTATATCATTAATACTTATTTTGGATAATCATAATGTTTTATATTCACAAATGTAATTGTGAATGTTGTTTTGGTTAATTGGTTCCGACCCAAATCCTAAAACGCGTCTTGAATATATCCGGTATTTTTAGACTATAATTAATTATGTTAGATTTACATCGGGTTTGGTGACGGTTGTCACAAAGACTCATCCGCAAGACACTTCTTTAGGTTGGAGACGTGAAAAGTGTCGTGTATACCACTAAGTTCTTGCGGTAGTATGAGTTTATATGCAACAGGACCAATCCTCTCAAGGATCTCGAATGGTCCGACGTATCGTGGCGCTAACTTTCCTTTCTTTCCAAAGCGTACAACCCCTTTCCAGGGTGATACCTTTAAAAGAACTTTATCACCGATATCAAACTCAAGAGGTTTTCGTCGGTTATCAGCAGAGCTCTTTTGATGGTCTCTTGCAGCTTTGATGCGTTCACGGATTTTAAAAACCTTATCGGTTGTGTCGTGTATCATTTCCGGACCGGTGATAGTTTTCAAAAGTTGAGTATCACCTACCTCCGCCCAACACAACGGAGATCGGCATTTCCTACCGTACAATGCCTCGAACGGAGCACATTGAATGCTGGTGTGGTAGCTATTGTTATATGAGAATTCTACCAGCGGAAGATAGATATTCCAACTACCGCCAAAGTCAATTATACAAGCTTTTAGCAAATCCTCAAGAGTCTGTACGGTTAGTTCTGTTTGGCCGTCACTCTGGGGATGGTAAGCAGTGCTTAAGTTTAAATGTGTACCGAATGCCTTTTGGAGCGTTTGCCAAAATCTAGATTTGAAACGACTGTCCCTACCGGAAATAATTGATACAAGTACACCATGCCTCGTTACGACTTCTTTGATATAGATTTTGACAAAGTTTCCATCTTGTAATCTTCCCTTATAGGTAAAAAGTGAGCCGATTTGGTCAATCTATCAACAATGACCCAAATCGCATCATGACTGCTTGAGGTTCGGGGAAGTTTAGTTATGAAGTCCTTGGAAATTTGCTCCCATTTCCACATCGCGATTTCCGGTTGTTCCAACAATCCGGATGGTTTCTGGTGCTCGGCCTTTACCTTTAAACAAGTTATGCATTGATTCGTATAAGCAGCGATGTCTGCTTTAAAGTTTGGCCATCAGTAATGTTCTTTGAGATCGTGATACATCTTGTCCGCTCCAGGATGTATCGAATACTTGGACTTATGGGCCTCATCTAGAACGAGGTTTCTCAAATCATCGAATTTCGGAACCCAAATTCGGTTCATGAAGTAACGAGCCCCATTAGGTTTAACATCCAGATGTTTATTCATCCTTCGCAGAGCTTCGTTCTCGAGGTTGGATTCCTTAAGTGCTTCGAGTTGTGCATCTCGAATTCTGGTCGTTAAATCAGATTGAATAGTCATGCCCAAAGCACGAACCCGTAGTGTTTTGACTCGTTCCTTCCGACTTAAGTCATCGGCCACAATGTTGGCCTTACCCGGATGATATTTGATCTCGCAATCATAATCGTTCAACAGTTCGACCCAACGACATTGTCTCATGTTGAGTTCCTTTTGATCAAATATGTGTTGTAGACTCTTGTGATCGGTATAAATTATACACTTGGTACCGTATAGATAATGTCTCCAGATCTTGAGAGCAAAAATTACAGCACCCAATTCCAGGTCATGAGTGGTGTAATTATTCTCATGAATTTTAAGTTGTCGAGATGCGTATGCTATGACCTTATCGTTTTGCATCAGCACACATCCCAATCCTTGTCGTGAAGCATCGCAGTAAACAACAAACCCTTCTGTACCCTCCAGGAGAGATAAAATTGGAGCAGTATATAGCTTTTGTTTCAACAACTGAAAGGCGATTTCTTGTTTGTCGCTCCACTCAAACGTCATGCCTTTCTGAGTTAGTGTTTTGAGTGGTAATGCTATCTTTGAGAAGTTTTCGATGAATCGTCGATAGTAACCGGCCAAGCCTAAGAATTGTCGGATTTCGGTTGGTGTTTTTGGTGCCTCCCAATTCTTGACCGCTTCTATCTTAGCAGGATCGACGTGTATTCTTTTCTCACTGACAATGTGACCAAGGAATTGAACTTCACGAATCCAGAACTCGCATTTCGAGAATTTCGCGTACAAATGTTCCTTTCTGAGCAGATCAAGTATTTTTCTTAAATGCAGTTCATGCTCCTCTTGTGTTTTGGAATAGATAAGAATATCGTCAATGAACACGATAACGAATTTATCTAAGTATGGTTTGCAAACCCGATTCATTAGATCCATGAAGACTGCTGGAGCATTGGCTAACCCGAATGGCATAACCGTGAATTCGTAATGACCATATCGAGTTCGGAAAGTGGTTTTTGGAATGTGATCCTCATGCACCCGCAACTGATGGTATCCCGACCTTAAGTCGATTTTTGAGTAATAACGCGATCCTTGGAGTTGGTCGAATAAGTCATCGATTCTGGGTAGCGGTTACTTATTCTTGATCGGGAGTTAATTCAACTCCCGATAATCAATACACATACGGAAGGATCCGTCTTTCTTCTTGACAAATAGAATTAGAGCTCCACAAGGTGAAAAGCCCGGACGTATAAATCCTCGATCCATGAGTTCTTGTAATTGATTAGATAGCTCCTGCATTTCGGATGGTGCTAACCGATACGGTGCTCGAGATACCGGTCTAGCTCCAGGAATAATATCAATTCTGAAAGTAACTGCACGTTCTGGTGGTAACCCTGGCAACTCCTTCGGAAATACATCAGGATATTCTCGCACAATCGGTACCTCCTCGAGCTTTTTCTCTTCAGACTGATTCTCGGTGACGTGTGCGAGGATCGCATAATATCCCTTACGTAGATACTTCTAGGCTTTCATGCAGGATATGAGTTCGAATTTAGCATTTCCCTTTTCCCCTTGAACCGTTAGAATTTCTCCGCTCGAAAGTGGAATACGAATGATTTTCTCATGGCATATAATCTCTGCTTGGTATTTGGATAACCAATCCATGCCAATATCAAAGCTTCCGAGTGTGACGGGGAGTAGGTCAATTGGAAAGATATGATCATTAAGGATTAGGTTACAGTTTCAGCATACATGATCGGTTTGAATTAATTTCCCGTTAGCTAGTTCTATCTTGTATAAGTATGTTAACGGGACAGGTATAACATCAAGTAAAGAGCTAAATTCGACGCATACGAAGCTCTTATCCGCTCCCGTATTTAATAAAATAGATGCATAATGATTTTTGATAAGAAACGTACCCGTAACATGGTTGGGGTCGTTCCTTGCTTCAGTAGCCTGGATCATGAAAGCTCTACCCTTGGCCGTGTTGCCTGCCTGGTTGAGCTTCAGACAGTTCTTTTGAAGTGGCCCGTCTCACCACAGTTGTAGCATACTTGGAGATTGTCGGTGTTGGGTTTTACAGTCTCGGTTTTCTGGTTGTTGGTGGGAGTATTGCAATGCCTTGAGATGTGACCAACAAGATTACAATTTCTACAAAGAATAATGTCGCAGGAACCGAGGTGATGATAACTGCAGTTTTCACACTTTGGGGCTTTCCCGTTGTACTTGCCCCTGTTGTTCTGAGTTGCTGGAGGTGCTACTGATGCAGGACTGGGACTATACTAAATAGTGTCCCATTTACGCTTGTTAGCCCCAAAGGACTCAGAATGTGTGTTCTTGAATTTACCCTGGGCCACTGCCTGGTCCCTCAGGGTGTTTGCGATCTCGATCATTTTAGAGACGGTTTACGCCTTGGCTGCCGTCACCATCCCTTGGATTTGTTCCGGTAACCCCATAATATACAATTGAAATTGGCGGTATTCGGGCGTTACCATGTGCGGACATAATAAATAAAAATTGTGACACCGGTCATTGTAGCTGGCAATGTCATCGCCAATCATTCGATTATTCCAAAACTGTTGATCAAGCTTTTGGAGCTCATTTGGCAGACAATACTTATCAGTCATCCTCCGCTTCAGATCACCCCCATGATATACTGTAGGCTGCATCGATGCCTAGGTTCTTGACCAATGAATTCCACCAAGTTAAAGTTGCACCTTCTAACGTACAAGTAGCAAACTCGGTTTTATTGATTTCCGCGCAGTTACTGATTTTATGGACCTGTTCCATCTTCTCGATCCACTAGAGCAACCCGATTGCTCCTTCAGTTCCGCAGAATTTATGTGGTTAACAGTTAAGAAAAGTTTTGTAGGTACATTATGGTTTTGGTTTGACTGGTTCTTGATTAACTCGAACTAAGCACGAAGCGTCATGTTCGGCTATTGCGTCAGCTATTAATTTTGCCACTTAACTTCGGCTCACAAGTTCGTTATCATTATTGTTGACGTTTGTTTGTTCCATTTCTTTCTAATATAAAGAAACACGTAATGAGATGAATCACACAAACAAATCACAACACAGATCAATGATAAAGGCAACAATCAATAACAAAAAACATCATGTATATATATATGCATCTAGGATATCAGTTTTACATATATACAACCAAAATCACAAATATCCTATCAAAACTAGTCGGGTACATCCCACCCGAGGGAAATATCAAAACAAACGACTACATCAGACGTGGGAATACACCCAAACTGGAAGCTGCAGCAAGTAGAAGTAGCAGTAGAGTCGCTACAGCAGTCACTGCCTCGACCTGCTGTCGTAACACTAATAGCTGCTGCTCGAGTGTCGTGACCCGTTGCTCAGAACCTGTAACCCTGGATGTAAGAGTGTCAATAAGCTCCTGATGGGTATTCATATACCCGAACGTGTCCCCATGTGTATCACTCAGGGACTGCTGGTTCCTCTCCAGCCCTCTGACTCTCCGACTCAAACCACGCACCCTATCGCGCACATCTTCTATGCTCACGTCAACTTGATCAAACTCTAAGTCATGCCTGTCTAATCGGATAATCACTAGTGGTATAGTCTCCTCGACCGGCTCCCCTGTAATGGGGATGGGTCTTGATGTCTCTCCTAACCAATGAGCGGGTGGAGCACCCTCAGTCTCTCTCCACATAGATAAAGTGTCTGGCATCCGATCCCAGTACCGGGCATCAGCCCTGCAGTGTGGTCGGTGTGGTGGCTCAGCTGGTGGTGCCTGTGGTGGTGATGGTGGATCAATGGGTGGTACCTCGGCTGGTGATGGGGGTGGATCGACTACTGGTGCTGGTGGTGGTGGTACTGAACTACCTCCGGATCGGGCCTGACGCGGAAACCGGTCAGGAAGTGTCACCCTCTTTCGAGGCGTGAACATCATGGTCGGACCGTCAAGGCGTAACCGGTATGGTCTAAATGATGGCTCGGTAGGTGGTGATGAGAGGATAGGGATATTGTAACGCCCGGTTTTCAGATGAGGCATGACCTAGATGCTTATATTGATAAAAAGGAAAACCCAGGAATACCTCGAT
>WOUH02000045.1:786129-798525 GCA_009936405.2 Stevia rebaudiana | reverse complement strand
AAGAAGGCATATCGAAAGGTTGGATCTCATTGATGAAGAGGGTATGTCAAAAGGCCGGGTTTATTTTCCTTTTGTGCACCGGGTCGGGTCAATTCACTTTGAGGTTTCCCGGGTGGATTTTATCCGTTTTACTTACTATCCTCTATACAAACCTTAAGGATGAAAAGTGTAGTTTACTCTTTTAAATTTATAAGATAAATATTTAATTATATAATAACAAATTAAATTAATTTTAAATTAAAATATATCTTAAAATTTAGGATAAAATATAAAATATATAAAAAAAATTTAAAAATTTATGATGTTGTTTGGAATCATTATTATAGTAGGATTATCTATAAGAAATTTTTTAAACTATTTTTTCTCAACAATTTCACACAATGATAATCTTTTTAAATTCATTGTCTCGGACTATTAGAATCTGTAAATTAACTTAAACTATATAAACTCTTATACAGTTTTAAATATATACTCACACATATATATATAGCAAAAAGTAAAAAAATAAAAATAAGACTCGAAGTTTCCGAAACTCACCCGTGTTTCACACCCGTTCATACATATTTCCAATAAGTCGATTTGCATTGACGAAAATTCAACGTACCCAATAAAATTGAGTGATTAACCTTCACAAATCATCTTTCAAAAAAAAACCTTCACAAATCACACGAGAAGATGGGTACGTAATGAGTTGACAGCTATCTTTACGTGAAAGAATGGAATTGTATTAAAGATGACAAAGAAAAACAGAGGACTTCCCAATCATAAATATTACGGAGTAATATATTATCACGATTAGTTAAAAAAATGATGACTTGACAAATTCATGGTAAATCTTGCAAATACATATCAATCAAAATCGACACTTTTTATAGTATAATAAACAGGAAAATTATGATGACATATCTAGGATACATAAACATCTTGATTATTTTAACCACGATTTTATAAAGAAAATAGAGATACAACAGAGAGTTTAAAAAACAAAATTACATCACTTGAACCATTCAAGGTTACTATATTTTCTTTTACACTTTACCCATAAATAAAACACCGATTTTATTTTCATAAGAACCTCATCTAAGACCTTGGTTTATTATTTAATATCCTCTTATTATCTAAGCGTATGAAGAATTTCATAGTATTATTATTATGAGAAATTATGCTTTTGGTCCTATGGATTGACTAAATAAGTCTTTTTATTGACTAGTTTCTTTAGATTTATTCATTTATGAGTTTACTTTGCTACATATATAGGATGACAAGAGGAAAACAAGAACAAAAACAATAACCAAATTGACATGTAATTGTTGTTCATATTAATGAGTATCCATCCCCTTTTACTCTTCTTCTTCCTCTCCTTACCATGGAAAGCTTCAACATCAAATATATGGATCAAAGTGGGTTATTGGTACACCGGTAGCATGAACCCGACGCCCAACATAAACTCGGCTCTTTTCACTCATCTCATATGCGCTTTCGTGTACATCAACTCATCAACCCACGAGCTCATCTTAAAAACATCAGATGAGCCGTATGTATCCTCGTTTGCATCCACGGTTAAGAACAACAACCCGTTGGTTAAACCACTTTTGTCAATATGGACCCAAAACGAAAACAATGGCAACGATCAGAATTCATCCAACTTTTTACTCATGACTCAAAACCCTACTCATCGAAAGCGTTTCATCGCGTCTTCAATAAAAATGGCTCGAGACTACGGGTTTGAAGGGCTCGATCTTAATATTCCAACTTTGTTAAGCACAAAGGGAAACATGTCCGGTTTAGGGGTGTTATTTAACGAGTTGCGAGTCGCGGTGGATCAAGAAAAACTGATCTTGACCATGAGAGGTCATTACTCACCCGAACTCGACTCAGTGAGTTACCCGATTGACTCGGTGCGTAAAAATTTTGATTGGGTACATGTTCGGTCGTTCGACTATCACACACCTACGATCGATAATTTCACTGCACCCCATTCAGCCCTATATGATCCATCTAGCAACTTGAATACAAATTGTGGTGTAAATGAGTGGATCAAAAGAGGGTTACCGGCTAACCAATTGGTGTTGGGTTTAGCATACCATGGCTATGCGTGGACCCTTGTGGACCCTAAAGATAGCGGGTTCAACGCACCGGCTAAAGGTATGGCTATTACAAGAGATGGTTCGATGAGCTATGATTATATTAGGGGGTACATGAGAAGTTACAAGGTTAATTCGGTGTATAATTCAACATACGTGATTAATTATTGTGTAATTGGCAATTCGTTTTGGATTGGGTTTGATGACGTGGAGGCTATTAGAATTAAAGTTGCTTATGCTAAAAACAAAGGGCTTCTTGGTTATAGCGTATGGCAAGTCCCTAATGATCACAATTGGGAACTCTCAAAAGTTGCTGGTAATCTTTATGTTAACACCACCTATATTTAATATTTTTTAGAATAAATTCATCACAATCTACACTTTATCGGAATCGAACTCACAACCATTTAGTTAGTTAACACGTCAAGAATGCACTTTTGGTAAGTGTTCAATATGAGTCGGATGACGGTGAACTCATTTTGCCCAATCTTTTAAACTTGTTTCATATACAAGTTGTGTGCTCAAATATGAATAGAAAAATGGTAACTTTCATTAATCATTATATAAAATCAAAATTAAGGCAAGAAATAGTTCAGTACATACTCCTTTTCATTTTCTCTTCTCCTATTATTGCTATTATTGATAGTTTTAGCACCCTTTTTTTGTTATTGGAAGTCTACTAGTATTAGGGGGTGTTTGTTACCTTTTAACAAACTCTTAATTGGTTCAAACTGTTTGTTTCGCGAGCTGATGTCTGAATGATTCAGACATTTGCCTCTGAATGGTTAAGCATTATACTGAGTTTGAATGGTTAAGAACTCTTATATAAATTGGTCAAACATTTTTGTCTGAACGGTTAAGCCAGGGTCTCTCTCAGATAAATTAAATGCTTGCTATGAGTGGGATTTCACTGAGTACATTTGTCTGTTTGTTAGATAACATTTTCATAATGATAACACATGTGACATGCCATAACAAGCTATGTGTAATTGAGAATTTGCATCATTTGTTTTGCCATGATAATCATAAATAGGTAGTTTGAAAAGTGAATGTACTTATCAATATAACTTTGCAGCACAAGAAGATAACTACCGCCAACGCAAACGATTCTTGGTGATTACTTTGTGCACAATTGCTTCCTCTATCATGCTACTAGCCGGCATAATCTTTTATTTGAGAAAAAGGATCATATCAAAAGGTATACTTTTACCTTCGACATTATACGTGCCAAATTTCACCATAAAAAAAATCAATTATATGCATTTATGCGTATAGTTAACCTCATCTTCGAACTCTAACATCTTGTTCTTAAAAGGTTATTAGATCAAGCATTATCTAGTAAACTAGAGTAATTTGATATCAATATTAACTTATTGACCTCAATTGTCAAAGCATTTTAACTTTCCCTTTTAATGATAATAACACGTTTGGCTTGCTTTAACAGTGAAACAAATGAAGATCATGATGATGACACTCATGACTAATCATAAAAGAAAATCATCATATCATAATCAGCAAGTAATTAGCTTTGCGGATATAATAGAAGCTACAAACAGCTTCTCAGAAGAAAATAAGCTTGGTGAAGGGGGGTATGGACCAGTGTATAAGGTACTTGATTATTTGATTTTACAAATACCAAATGCACCAAAATCAGCATAGGTGTTACAAGTCAATAAAAAAATAAATACATTAAGCTAGATTGATTATTTTTTTTTTTTAAATTATTGGGATAGTGATGGACCCATAAGGGTAAATTAAAATTGTAAATCAACATCTTAATTGAGATGAAAATGTTTTAAATAAGTTTAGATAGCACTAGAATACGCTAAAAAAAGTATGCTTATTGCAAATCATTTGTTTTCCCAAAATAAATGGAGTTTCTCAAGAACATATGAAATATGAATGGTTTCATCCACTAAGAGTGACTATAAATTTTAGAGAATAACAAAAAAGTAGTCATTTTTCTAAGTATAACTCTATGGGCATGTTAAAGAAATTTCAAGTTAATTTTTACTTGTGTCTTTACTTCTACTCCCTTAAGCACTATTTTCATTCTATACGCAAAAAATAATACAAAATATGCAAATCTATATGCGCTATGTCATGTGTCACATTAGTTTCAATTGTTATTGATGAGGAAGGATGCAAATGTACAAGTAGCTACGCAACTCCAAGACACCAAGTCACCTATCATATAACTAGACGAGCAACTAGTTCTTATGTCGCTATATAATTATAATACACTAAAAATAATGTCTACTTTCGTGATTTTCGCTAAATCTAATAGATTAACCAATGTAGGTCATGTGCCCTTTCAGCTTATGTTTTGATCTTAAAACAAGTGATTTGTTATGGTTTTGATATTCCTGGTTATATCAACTTATTGTTTGATCTTACATGTAACTAAACAAGTAATTTTTTATGGTTTTGATAATTTCCATGGTTATATCAACTTATTTTTTGATCCTACGGCTAAGATTAAGAATTTACACTTGTGGCTGAACTAGGGAAAATTATCAAATGGACAAGAAGTAGCAGTAAAAAGACTCTCAAGTAGTTCTAAACAAGGAATCGAGGAGTTCAAGAACGAGGTTACATTTGCAACAAAACTACAACACGTGAATCTAGTAAAACTCTTGGCGTTTTGTACTGAAAGGGAGGAAAAGATGTTGATCTATGAATACATGCCAAATAAAAGCTTAGACTTCTACCTCTTTGGTGAGAAATCTTCTATATCCTTAAAATTAAATAGATTATATGAATCCGCATCTTGGTTATAAATTTCACCACAACATACAACAACAATAATCATACCAGTAAAATCTCAGTCATGGCAAAACTATTGGTAGGAATTGTGAGGGTAAGATGTAGACAAATTTACCTCTACCTCTCTACCCTTAAGGAAAGAGAGACTGATTCCAAATAAACTCTGAGATCCAAAATAAACAACTAATAATATAAATTTTTGTGTGTAGATCCACACAAAAGGTCAATGCTGAACTGGGAGAAATGGGTTGAAATAATTGAAGGGATAATACAAGGACTTTTGTATCTCCAAGAATACTCAAGAGAAACAATAGTTCACAGAGATTTGAAAGCAAGCAACATTTTACTTGATGCCGAAATGAAGCCTAAAATATCGGACTTTGGTATAGCAAAAAGCTTTCAAAACAATGAAATTGAAGCAAGTACAGATCGGATTGTTGGAACCTAGTAAGTATGATCAAGAGTTGGTATTATTATTTATCCACAAAATTTAATTCTTAATGTATCATGATTCTTTACACACTTGACTATTTCCTTGGTGATACACAGCGGGTATATTCCTCCCGAGTATATAAAAAAAGGTTTATACTCGCGAAAATATGATGTTTATAGCTTCGGGGTTCTTCTTCTTCAAATCATAAGCGGGAAGAAGAATTATAACGTATATGGACCGCATCAGGACATGAATCTCCTTGAATATGTAAGTTGCTTTATCATTAACTAAAAATTTAATCCCACTACTAGAAGAAGGCCATAAATTACATGAAAGAAAGATAATTATCACTTAAAATGAATCAAGAATGCAAATGATATAAACATTAAAACGCCAACATGTGACAAAATGGCAAACTAAATCTAGAAGGGAAACACAAATTAAATTTAAAATCTTTAGAAGAGTCATAACATGCAAGTTCATTCTTAATTTCTCACTAAATAGATAACATTGTTGTCTAATAAGAAGGTTTTTCCATATAAACTTCCATTTAATTGCAGTAACGCTGGTCATATTTAACTTTTTAGAAACTAGAAATCATATTGGTTCAAGCATTCCATCGAACATGTGGTGTGCATCCTAAAACTTGTCAATTTTAAATGACATGTAAATAAGATGATCAACCATGAAAAGAGATGATTCATGTATAATAACAATCCCATTAAATTTCAATTATGTAATTGATTCTTTACTGATTTATCGTTTTCAATAAAACTACAAAATGCAACGAAAAATTGCAGGCATATGTTGTATGGAAAGAAGGTACCGAAATGGAGTTCATAGATCCATCATTGGATGATGAATCTACAACATATAAGTTAACAAGATGCATGCAAGTGGCCCTGTTATGCGTTGAAGATAAATGGACACACAGGCCATCAATGTTGGAAATTTCGGCAATGCTAAGGAATCAAGTTCAAAGTCTTCCTGTACCAAGAAAACCTGCATTTGCCTTTTCAACAAATAAATTTGATGAAGAAAGCAAACATAAAACTAATGGAAATGTAACTTCTGTCGATATTAAAACCATTACCCAACTTTTACCTCGTTAAATTATAACTATGATTTGGGCAAATCTACTCTCTGCAATTCTGCGGACGTCGATCATGTGGACCAGATGAAAAACCACAATTACGTTACAATGAAGAAGTTTAGGTTTATTGTTGCGAAAACAGCAAGAATTGATCGGGTAAACTACAGAAATGAGCAGGTTTCTTCTAATTCAGCAGATGAATACACATTGTTGATATTGAATGTGTTTGAACCGAAAGGATCACACACAAATATAAATGGCATTTAAAATAATCGAGACAAACTCTTGCTGTGAATCAGCTTTTCTGGATTAACACTCCTAAAATGAAAGCACGTACAAAAGAAAAGTAAATAGAGAAAAAGGCTAATAACTACCCACTAGTTCACCTACACATGTTCTGCACCACTATCCGAAATAATAATTACTTTAACTAGAAATTAAATAACTAAAATATGAAAATAAGATAACCAAACAAAGTGACAAACTAAAGCATGCATATCACATGCACACGTACGACCAGCAGGTAAAGCAAGGCTCCAAATAGTGAAGTTGGTATTTCAACACTCCCTCTCAACTTCAACATTTCCAATTCCCATTTCTTTGCATAGCTTAACCAATCTGGGATTACTCAGACCCTTCGTAAAGACATCTGCAACTTGCTCATTAGTGTCAACCCACTCCATCTTGATCTCACCATTAAGCACCTTTTCTCGAATGAAATGATAATGGATTTCTATGTGTTTCGTACGTGCATGAAATACCGGATTTTCTGCAAGCTTGATTGCGGACTTGTTATCACATAAAATCATAACTGGATCAGTAACTTC
This sequence comes from Stevia rebaudiana, assembly GCA_009936405.2. Classification (NCBI taxonomy): domain Eukaryota; kingdom Viridiplantae; phylum Streptophyta; class Magnoliopsida; order Asterales; family Asteraceae; genus Stevia; species Stevia rebaudiana. Next base: position 791,322 of record WOUH02000045.1, on the reverse strand, counting down.
TACATTCAGGTCTTGCAGCAGCCTTACTAACCACACACACTCTTGGGCAGTGATAGCAGCCGCCCGATTCTCCGCTTCGGTTGTCGATAGTGACACTGTTGGCTGTCGTTTGCTGCACCACGAGATTGGACTTGACCCGTACTTGAAAACATAACCAGTGGTTGATCTTCTTTCATTCAAATCACCGGCATAGTCCGCGTCACAATACCCGACCCGATCAGTTTGGGTTCTTTCTCCCTCTTGAACCGAGCCCCTTGATTAGCTGTGGTTTTCACATATCGAAGCACCCGACGTATAGCAATGAGGTGAGGTTTCCTTGGACAATGCATAAACCTACTTAGGACCCCAATTGCAAATGAGATGTCGGGCCTCGTTAGTGTGAGATAGATCAAACTCCCAACAATCTTTCTATACTCAGACGGATCATCAACTTCTGTTCCCTGGTCCGCATAAGTTTGGTACAAGTTTCCATTGGAGTATTAGCATCCTTACTAAAAATCATACCAAACTTATTTATTATATCAGTCACGTATTTGTGCTGATGCAATATAAACCCATCATTCATATATGTTAGCTCTAACCCAAGAAAATGAGCTAACTTTCCAAGATCTTTGATTTTAAATCTCACACACAGATTACTTTTTAGTTGGGCAATTTCCTCTTCATCATCACCCGATATAATCAAGTCATCCACATACACCAATACCACTACAACTTGGTCATTAATCTTCTTAACAAACAGTCCCGAGTCCGCTGTTGTTAATATGAACCCATTCTGCTCAAGGAATTCTGCAATTTTCCCAAACCATGCTCTTGGGGATTGTTTCAACCCGTAGATCGCCTTTTTCAACTTACAAACGTAATCCGGATGCTCTTGATCTATAAATCCCAACGGTTGATCCATGTAGATAACATGATCCAGATCGCCATACAAGAACGCGTTATTGACATCCATTTGATACAATTTCCACCGATTGTTTACCGCTACAGCTAGTAGAGCTTTAACGGTTGTCAATTTTGCAACCGGACTAAATGTATCTTCATAGTCCACACCGTAAGTTTGTGAGAATCCTCGAGCTACCAAGCGAGCCTTAAACCTCTCAATCGACCCATCGGCTTTTTGCTTGAGCTTATACACCCATTTACATGACACTGTTTTGGTATCGACCGGTTTAGGTGTGAGTTCCCAAGTTTGGTTTCGAAGTAAGGCCGTTACCTCCTCATTCATAGCCAAAACCCATTCTTCTCGCAAACTAGCCTCTTCATAAGAACTCGGTTCAAACACAACATCTTCTACTATCGCCACATTAGCATACTTCGGGTTCGGCTTACGAACCCGTTGTGATTTTCTTGGATTTAAACTGGCACCTGAACTGGATTCACAATTTTCTTCAAGACTTGTGATTGGACCATTGGATTCGGCACCTTCTGTTTCATCTTCAATTAAATTAAGAGTAACAGATGAAGACCTTAATTCACTTTTCAACTCAATTGTATCAGGTAACGCATGATTATCATCGGACCACCATGCAGAATTTTCATCAAAGATCACGTGTCGCGAAACATGTATCTTGCCCGTGTTTGGCTCACAACAACGCCAACCTTTCCGTTCCGGATCATAACCTACAAACACACAACGAACCGCCTTTTTCTCCATCTTATGACGGAAATGGTTCGGGACAAAAACATAGCATACACATCCAAAGACACGTAAATAACTCACGTTTGGCTTTGTACCGGTTAAGATCTCAAGAGGAGAAACATAATTAAGGCTTTGAGACGGTAGTCGATTAATCACATAACCGGCAGTTCTCATCGCTTCTGCCCAGAAGCGACCGGGTAAGTTCTTGTCGTGTAAGAAACTTCTTGTAACTTCTGCAAGGTGTCGATTTTTACGCTCTGAAACTCCGTTTTGCTGCGGAGTGTTCGGGCATGTCAACTGTCGTTTGATCCGTTTTTGTTTCAAATAATTATTGAACTCGGCGGCTAAGTACTCTCCCCCGTTATCAGATCTTAAACACTGAACTGATTTGCTTGTCATTCTTTCAGCATCTAATACAAATTCTCTAAACTTTGAGAACACCTCTGCCTTTTCTTTCATGAAATACGTCCAAACAAATCGGGGTTTATCATCAATAAAAGTAACCATATATCTCATACCTTGTATTGATGGTTGCTTGACGGGACCGAATACATCAGAGTGGACTAATTCGAGAGGAACAGACGCATGAAACGTGGATTCATTGAACGGTAATTGAGCTGCTTTCCCGTATTGACAGCCGGCGCAAACTACACCCTTTTTCACCTCTAACTTTGGCAGCCCAGTAACAAGATTCTTCTCCATCATTCGGCCCAATTTTTCGAAGCCCACATGGCCCAGTCGGCAGTGCCATAGGTCAGCCGTTTGGTTGCACTTTGTCTTTCCCACATATGCCGACTCAGCATTCAAGACATACACGGTATTAGTTTTCTGACCTTGGAGAATCGGGATCGACTTGGTCTCAAATTCTTTAAAGATTTTTACGTCTCTCGGGCCAAACAGAACATAGTGATTATCATCTGTGATTTGTGGAACAGAAATCAAATTTTTCTTCATGCCCGGAACATGGTACACACCATTCAAACGTAGCCCTTGTTCTCTATTTTCCGAGGGAAAAACAACGTCTCCTGTATGTGCAATCGAATGCTTAGAATTGTCAGCGATCACCACTACCCGACTGCCACCATATGATCTAGGATTCTGCAATCTTGCCTTATCCCCGGTCATATGATTAGAGCACCCCGAGTCTACGATCCAGTCGTCTAGACTATTTTTCGGATTTTCAGTGCTTGCTGTGAGGTTAGGGATTTCTTCGGTTTGGGCCATAAATGCTTCAGCATCCCAACTCTCCTCCGTTTGTACAGCAGCGACATTCCCTTCTTCCGTTGGATTCGATTGACAGTTCCGTGCCAAGTGCCCGCGTTCACCACAATTATAGCACTTTGGTGGAGGCCTTTTCCAAGGTTTGTGTTTCCTGTCATTGGAAGACCCCCCACGTTCAGATCCATTATACTTTTTCCCACTTTGATCACCATTTTTGAACTTATCATGATTCTTGTGATTATTTCGATTATACCCTTGCTTGTACTTTTCTTTCTTTCTTCCAGCAAACAAGGCTTCTTCAACTACCTTTGAAGATTGATTTTCTGATGATGATGACCCAACAGTCAACGAACCCATTTGTTTCGCTAACGCCTCTTGACTAGCCAACAAATTTTCAAACACACTTAGCGTGGGTTGAGTAGGCCAACCTTGCACAGCGGCTACAAAACTCCTATACTCGGGTTTTAACCCATGTATAATTATCCGCTTCATACGGGCCTCCCCGATCACCGACTGTTGGTCCAAATCACCGATCTCACGACACAAAGTCTTAACCTTGTTAAAGTATTGAGGAATGGTCAATTCCTTTTGAGTAATACTCAACAATTCGTTTTCAAGGAGTTGAAGACGGGCATCATTCTTTTTCGACAGTACTTCGGCTAGAGTGTCCCACGCCATCTTGGCATCCTTGATGTGTTCAAGGAGCTCTTCCTCTACCGTAGTCTTCATGATAAATAGAGCTTTTCCAACTTTCACACGCCATTTTCTCAACACCTCTTCTGCATTCTCTCGCAGTGGCTGATCGGTATCATTCCCTTGCACCACCTCCCACAGGTCTTGACCTTGCAAGTATGAAGACAGGTAAGTAGCCCAAACTTTGTAGTTTTGATTATTTAGCTTCTTCACACCACCAATTAAATGTAGGTCAGACATCGTGAACAAAAGGCTCTGATACCAAATGTTGAACTGAAAGGATCACACACAAATATAAATAGCAGTAGAATAATCGAGACAAACTCTTGCTGTGAATCAGCTTTTCTGGATTAACACTCTTGAAATTAAAGTACGTACAAAAGAAAAGTAAATAGGGAAAAAGGCTAATAACTACCCACTACTTCACCTACACATATTCTGCACCACTATCTAGAAATAATAATTACTTTAACTAGAAATTAAATAACCAAAATATGAAAATAAGATAACCAAACAAAGTGACAAACTAAAGCATGCATATCACATGCACACGTACGACCAGCAGGTAAAGCAAGGCTCCAAATAGTGAAGTTGGTATTTCAACAGTAGATATATATATATGCATGAATATATACCATGGGTGACCATAGTGAAACATGATAGAAAAGTGAAACATATACATAAATATACATTCGGCAACAGTAAAGTGAAAATAATTGAAACCAAAACATGGATGTATGCATACGCATGTAAGAGTAGGAGGGTAGTAACAGTGGAGTTTAGAGCGGTTGATTTCGAGTACTTGAACGAAAGGCGACAACCGGGGTGACCAAAACAGGATGATGACGATGGTGATGGTCCGCAATCATGGTGAACCAGCAATGACCGGACAGAACGATCGAGAATGGGTCGAGCAAACGAGTTGGAAATCAGAATCGGTAGATAACGATTAAAATGTGTTGTAGATTGTATTTGTTATATTACTTAGAAAGTACCAAAAATTAAATGGAGCACTTGGAGAAGTTTAAAAGCATTAATATACACACATACGTAAACTGTTGTGCATGTATATAAGACGGGTTAAGTTGAATTAGAAAGTAAACCGAGAGTAGGTGTTTTGTGAGTTTAATCGATACAAATCAACAAAACACTTATACCAAAAGTTCACCTATTAAACATAACTATCAAGATTATAATATATAATTATAGCAATGAGCTATTTTGTAACTCTATCGCAACAATAATTAATTAAGACAATAATTAATCTAAACCAAAACAAAAACTCGAACACATCCTAATCATATATGTCAAATCTTTATTTGTAGGATCATCATCATCTGACTAATACCTGCGAAGATTTTTTATCACTATATCAGGTGAGTTTACAGCCCCACAAACTCTTTTACTGTTTTTATTACCTTGGGGTGAGAAACTACTTGTAAAACAACTTTTTGGATATGTTTAATCTTGATTAAGAACTCACAAATACTTAGTGTAACATTTACGAAAACTCAAGTCCTTAACATTATATCGGACCGTTAAGCATGTAAATGTAGCGGAGGAATATGGGATAGTACTATCGGGTTTGACAAACCCCACTCGGGCGATTGGAGGTCGCGCCGGGTGCAATATTGGCC
>WOUH02000045.1:757905-786029 GCA_009936405.2 Stevia rebaudiana | reverse complement strand
GCAATATTGGTTTATCTTAAGTATTGTTCCACCGGGTCGGTTTCTCATAAGCCTGACTTGGATATACTTCCATTATAGTGACGGTGTTTATATATAGGGCGTACGTAGGGCGAATCCAGCCACCAGCCCACCACACTTTCAGTATATAGAAGCATACCTTCGTCATAACAAATGATAATCCCGACAACCTCAACACTTTAAATAAAGCTACTATTATTTTAACACCATAAAGTATAACACAAGCAACCAATATCACGACCATATTCCAACTCTTACATATTTTTAACCTAAACACGTTTATCAAAACCCTCATATCATTTATTAATAATATCATTATATTATATTCATTACCTTTTCATAACTCCTACACATTTACATAAAATACGTTTAACATATCAACAACTTACAATGTAAGCTTTAAGATATTCACGTATGCATATCAGGCCCAAAATCATTAAAACAGTTAAAAAGGGGGCTCGAAGAACTCACCTGATTAACGTGGTAGAGAATAAGTTAATAAGCGAATAAGAAATCCATAAGCGTAACCTCCGTAAGACTTGTGATAACCGATCGATTCGAGCGTATACCGATTACCCGCAACGATTATAACAGAATATCAGAGCTTGTGTGTGTGTTTTGAGTTAGAATTTCGTATGCACAACTGATCAACTCGAAGTCTGCTAATTATTTGCAAAAATCGATTTTCTTGGCGCCACGCGCGGATTTTGGAGTGGGAGGTGCACGACGCGTGTGGGTTTACTTAATCAAGAAGTTTGCTGACCTGGGGGACTGTCACGTAGCGCGCCACTATATGTGGGCAGGCTGCGCGACGCGCGTAGCCATTCAGGGTGGCGGACCTCCGCGAGGCTGCCATGTGTCGCTGAGTCACTGGCCTGGTGTTTGCGACGTGGCCTAATGAGTTCCACCATGAATCTGGTGTTGCCACGTGGTCTCCGAACCTGCCACGTGGTAACACGTGTCTCCGAACCTAGTTAACGCGACCGGTTAACTTCGAACCGCATTTCTCGCTTCGTTCAGACTCCGTTTCACGCGCGGTTTTTGCCTACGTTCACGATTTTCCATTTCCTATCTAACCCCATTGGTTTCACCTCCTGAAGAGGTGTTGGGATTTTTGGTCTATGGAACATTGCATCGTTTTGCGTGTAACTTCCGAACCGTTGCTCAAATCAAAATTCCACATACACTCAAACACTTCTAAACACTGATACGAATATGATAAAAGCATTTATATCATTTAAACTTTGATTTACATTAGGATACCATAAGTAATACAATTGTCCTAACACCGAAATTTGATCATGTGTGTGCTACTAAACAGATGGAAGATCCTTCTTACTTTTGTAATCCAAACACACAAAATTCGGGGCGTTACATGATGTGACGTTCGTTTGTTATTTTGGTTAGTGCTAATCCGTTATGGCAGTTAGGTTAGATCAGGAAATTGCCTATAAATAGGCCTGTTATATAATTAGTCTGTACGCTTTACAGATGCAACTTACACACTTTTACACACTGCACTGTAATTCTCTGATCATTTCAGATCTGGTTATAATTCAACTGCCCTTTATTATTCAACTAACTTGTTCTTCATCTGTTCTTATTAAATATGAGTTGAATATTAAGTGTTTGGGTTTTAATGATTAGATCTTCATCCTAACTTGAATTGACTGCTTGTTTCCGCCCTGTAATGAGTTGAAATCATGACTTATTGTTCTTAAGATAAGATATAGATCTCAATCCTGACAATTTGTTATAGTTTTTATTAGATTTTTTTATATTATTTAGTGTTATGTTGAAATGTAGGTGTTCGGGAGCTAAAGGAGCGAAAACGAGCTAAAACAAAGGAAGAACGGACACCCAACGAAGCGCGATACGACAAAAAATAAGGAATCTGGAACCTCAAGAGGTACGCACGTGACCGGGGTGACATATTGCGAGTGCCGTCCGCGGCCAGAAACCCAAAAAACACCAAATCGACTATTTTGTCTCCGCGTTACGCACGAGATCTTAAAGCCCCGCGCGACACGCGGGAGGTCTTAGAATCGTGAAAAAACTAATTTCTTAGTATATATACGACTGGACGGGTTCTTTCAAGGGTCCTAGGGAAAGTTGGACAATTTCAAGAGGGGAAGCAGTACAGATCATCAAGTTTGAAGCTTGGGATCGTTTGGAGGATCAATTTGGTTTGTTTAGTTTATGGTTAAACTTTGTATTGTCTAATTCTTGTTTAATTATCTTGTTTCTGTGTTTGAACGACTTTGACAGTTCAGTTTATAATATTTATGATGATTGCGATGAGAATGATTGGCTAATTTCATACTGGGTTGCCTAGGTAATGTTAATTGCATGATTGCTTGTGATTAATGGTGTTATGGAATATGATACATGATAATTGGATGTAATCAGTTAAAATACAGATGTTAATCAACTATATAGTAGTTAGGTAATGATAATTGGTAATGAATTCAAGTCTAGGTGTGGTTTGTCTATGAATTGCATTGATGTCTTGTTAGATTTGCTAGTTTAAGTTGCGTTTTGAATTCTTGAGACCGAGAGGGTATAGAATTAGTTGTCTTCTACGAGTTGGGTTAATTTGAGTGGACCGATAGGATGACTTAGTTTAATTGAATTTGTCCTTACCAATGAAAGTGTAATTGGTTATTGTTTTGTAGTCTTTAGTGCACGATTTAGGCTGAGACGAAAATCGGGTGTGAGATACTTAAGATTATCGGTTAGGTTAGGCCGAGAGGAAACCTAATCCACTGCTTTAGGATACTAATAAGTTAATCTACTAGGAGTCTTCGTTATAGTAGTCCATGCCGAGATGATAGTTCCACATAGCTTATTTACGCCATTGGTTAACTAATCTAAAGAAATCAAATCGCTAATTGTTGACTCCAATGATCCGTTATAACTTGTATGATTGCATGATACTAGCCTTGGTAGCCATTATTTCTCCATTGATTGTTGTTTACTTGTTTGATTGTTAAAAACCTAAAATCCCCCCCCCCCCCCCCCAGTTAATTTGGTAGAACGACCATTTAAATCCCAAGTGTGCCTTTAGTTCTGTCCGTGAGTCCTTGGACGATACTCCGTCTTACCTTACACACTGTAATCCGATCGGTTCACTGTCGTTTGTGTGTCTGTTTGGTCGTCTTAATTAATAGCTTTATTACTTGACTTCCCTATGATTACACACACCAAAGACATTTGAAAGTTGTGATCCTAAACCGTTCGACGGAAAGAAAGATGCAACAGAAACTCATCAATGGCTGCGTGAGATGGAAGTAGTAATCCGAATCAGTGAGTGTCACGAAAGTCAGAAGGTCAAGTTTGCAGCCCACTCAATAGTCTCGGAAGCTTTTGTTCTAGTGGGATTCGATTCAACAAGCTTTGGAAGATTCTGTAATTGATGCATTAACTTGGGAATCATTTAAGAGAATGGTGATCGCTCGCTTTTGCCCTAAGTATGCAATAGAAAAATCTTCAAGAGAATTCATGAACCTAGAAGTTTATAATACGACGCATGGGGAATATACAACCAGGTAGAACGAACTGTCAAGAATGGTACCAAAATTGGTAGCCACTGAAGGAGACAAAATTTCAAACTATATTCGAGGGTTCCCATCAGAATTAAGGGTTCAACACATGAAACCTTTCAACGAGCAATAGAGCTTACTGCTGACTTATTTGATGAAATCTATGGACCTGGAGGAAGACCTGAAACTGCAAAGCAAAAACGTAACGATAATTTTGAGGATGGATATAGCTCAAAGACATTCCCGAACGATTTGAGATTTGTAAGAAATGTGATAAAATACATAGTGGTGAATGTAGAATCGGAACAGACGCATAATGTGGCAAACAAGGACACTTTGGAAACAATTGTCTAAAGAAAGTAACTTGTTATGAATGTAGGGAAGAAGGACACAAGAAGAACGAGTGCCCAAAATTTAACAAGAGTCAAATGAAAGGGGCTATATAAATAAAACATTTAATGTAATGTCGGTTACATTTTATCCATTACTTTTGAATGGATTTTAAGTTGGATTATATATGTTTACTTTGTACTAGTATATTTTAAAAATAAAAGTTCATAAAATTATTATGACATAATGGGATCCAAGATATGTGGAAAACCAAGAAAGAATTTAAAGAACGTTACCCTTAACTAATGGAAACGTAAAAGAGGTTTCGAGGACGAAACCTATTTAAGGGGGGAACAATTTTAACACCCGGTTATTCGATAGGTTATGATGTATTTGTAATCCCAACGGTACCCTAGTGTAAGTCAATATTAATATGATATAAACTCTTTTATCATATTAATACACATATTTAGAATTGTTTAAGTGTATGTGAAATTTTGATACGGGCCACTGTATGAAAGTTTCACGCAAAAAGAAGCGTTTTATATGTCTGATATCTCAACACCTCCTTAGGAAGTGAAACCAATGGGGTTAGATAGGAAATGGAAATCGTGAACGAAGGCGTAACAGCGCGCGAAACGGAGTAGGAAGGAAGCGGGAAAAGCGAAAACAAGTTAACCAGTCATGCTGAACTAGACCAATCGATTTATGACACGTGTCAAAAACGTGGCAACACCTGAAGATTAGTCATCAACCACGTGTTAGTCAGTTGGACACATGGCAGCATGTTAGGAAGACAAGGTAACACGTGGTGGAAGCAGACGAAGCCATGCAGCGCATAGCGGCGCGTATCGCGCAATGGCACCGCCATGGGCGGCGCGTATCGTGGGGCGGCCACAGAATTTGTATAAAAATAGCATCATTCGGGTGATGAGAATTCACGCCATTTTCTCTGATCCTAACTTCTCACAAACACTCATAAACACTCATAGGATACTAGGGGAGGTTATGCTTGGTACAGATCATCCAGGAGACGCTAGAGGAAGTCTCGGTTCGCGTAAGAAGCCGGTTTTCAGAAAATCTTTGGAGTAATAGAAGTGAAGTTCTGCTAGTTTAAAGTGGGTTCTATAACCCCTCTTCTACTGTTTTTAAGATGTTTTGGGTCGGTATACATGCTTGTTTGCTAAATGGTTTTGAGATAACGTTGTGGCGTTGTAATGATAAAAGTTTACATGGATTATATAGATAAATGTTTTAAAGACAAAACTAAATTGATGCTTGTTAATGAATAAAGGTTTTATCTTGCGAGATATAAACGAATAATGAATTTTGAAATAAAGTTTGGCTTTTAAACGTAAAATTAGTTTCTTGCCACTTTGGGTCGTGTGAAAATGATTGTGTAAACCCTGTACGACCAGGGCAATCGTTTTTGGAGATATGATTGTGTAAACCCATTACGACCAGGGCAATCATTGGTACCTTTCATTTGATTGTGTAAACCTTGAACGACCAAGGCAATCATATGAAGGATGATTGGAATGAAGAGTCTGGATGATTGTGTAAACCATGAACGACCATGGAAATTGTCTTAGACTGTGGTTTTGTAAACCATGTATGACCAGAGCAATCACTTGATTATAATACGATTATAACTATATATATGAATGAATATATGTACATAAGTAATGATATGACATATATGTGTTTATATATGTTGAAGTGATGATTAATCTATATATGATTATATATATATATAAATAATATGAAATGATTGGTATGAAGAAGTATACAATTTATCTAAAACTTATAACTCACCCACAAAAGCTGAACACTTTTAGCATGTGTATCAGATTGCAGGAATGGTATATCTAAAGGTTGGGTACAGGTTATTGAAGACTGGCATGGAATAGAAATATGTTATGTAATATTTTGTTTTGAAATTAGATATGTAATCGGGTTTACTTAACAATCAAAAAAGTTTTAAATTCCGCTTTTTTTATAGTAATCTCTGATTGAATATTGTGCCTATGAGTAAATCCGATGACGTGGCATGTCCCGGAGACGGGCGTCACATGAATCAGGTGTGTAGGCCCTATCTTGACAAATTTGTTATCCGATTCATCGATGATATTCTGATATATTCCAAAACTCATGGAGATCACACAAACAACACTTGAAGCAAATTTTGGAATTCTTACGTAGAGAGCAGTTATATGCAAAATTTTCTAAGTGTGAATTTTGGATGAGGGAAGTTAAATTCCTAGGTCACGTAGTCAGTGAGAAAGGAATTCATGTTGGTCCTTCAAAGATAGAAGCAATCAAAAATTTAGAGACACCCAAGACACCAACTGAGGTGCGACAATTCTTAGGATTGGCAGGGTGTTACGGAAGATTCATTGAAAACTTCTCCAAAATTGCACTCTCACTTACTACTCTAATGCAGAAAAGAAAAAGTTTGAATGGGGCGATAAGCAAGAAGCAGCCTTTCAACTTTTGAGACAAAATCTTTCTAATGCTCCAATCCTTCTCTTCCTGATGGAACAAAAGGATTCGTCGTGTACTGTCATGCGTCACGACAAGGTTTAGGTTGCGTGTTGATGCAAAATGATTAAGTCATAGCATACGCATCTAGACAACTCAAAATTCATGTCAAGAACTACACAAACCATGACCTTGAGCTAGGTGCTGTAGTTTTTGCACTCAAACTATGGAGACACTACCTGTATGGTACAAAGTGTACGGTGTTCACCGATCACAAAAGTCTCTAACACATATTTGATAAAAATGAACTCAACATGAGGTAGCGCCGATGAGTTGATTTTCTTAATGATTTTGATTGTGAGATCAAGTACTACCCAGGAAAAACCAATGTTGTGGCTGATGCTCTAAGCAGAAAAGAACAAGTTAAAACGCAATGAGTTCGTGCTTTAGGCATGACCATTCACTCAGATTTGACGACTATAATCCGAGAAGTGCAGCTTGAGGCACTTAAAGATTCCAACCTTGAAGGAGACTCCCTAAGAGGTATGGATAAACATCTAGAAGTTAAATCTGATGGAGTTTGTTACTTCATGAATAGAATCTGGGTACCAAGATTTGGTGATTTGAGAAATTTGGTGCTAGATGAAGCTCACAAGCCTAAATACTCAATACATCCCGGTGCTGATAAAATGTATCAGGATTTCAAGAAATAATACTGGTGGCGAAAATGTAAAGCCGATATTGCTGCCTATACAAATAAATGCTTAACTTGTTTAAAGGTTAACGAAGAACATCAGAAACCATCTGGTTTGTTAGAGCAACCAAAAATTCCATTATGGAAATTGGAACAGATTTCCATGTACTTTATTACAAAACTCCCACCAACATCAAGCAGTTACGATACAATTTTGATCATTGTTGATAGATTGACCACATCGGCACTTTTCTTACCCATACGTGAAGATTATAAAATGGAGACATTGTCAAAAATCTATATCAAATAAATAGTGACCCGACATGGTGTTCCCGCATCAATCATTTCAAATAGGGACAGTCGCTTCACTTCAAGATTTTGGCAAACACTTCAAAATTCGTTGGGTACACGTTTAAATTTAAGTATTGCTTACCATCCCTAAACTGATGGCCAAACAGAAAGAACTATACAAGCTCTAGAAGATATGCTAAGAGCTTGCGTAGTATATTTTGGGGCCAATTTGGGACATATACTTACCACTTGTGGAATTTTCATATAATAACATGTATCATACTAGTATCAAATGCTCTCCGTTTGAGGCATTGTATGGTCAAAAGTGTCTATCTCTGTTGTGTTGGACGGAGGTAGGTGGCACTCAACTCTTGAAAACTATCACGGGTCCTGAGATGATTCAAGACACTACTGATAAGATTTTCAAAATACGTGAACGAATTAAAGCTGCAAGAGACCGTCAGAAAAGTTATGCTTATAATCGACGGAAGCCTCTTGAGTTTGATATTGGCGACAAAGTTATTTTAAAGGTATCGCCCCAGAAAGGGCTTATACGCTTTGGAAAGGAAGGTAAATTAGCGCTAAGATACGTTGGGCCATTCGAAATCATTGAAAGAATTGGTCCTGTCGCATACAAACTAAGACTACCGCAAGAACTTTGTGGGATTCATGACACTTTTCACGTCTCTAATATTAAGAAGTGTCTTGCGAAAGAGTCGTTAGTCATGCCTCTTGATGAAATCTAAATTGATGATAAATTCAATTACTTCGAGAAACCACTGAAGACTTTGAAGGTCACGTCAAGCGACTCAAAAATTAACAGATCCATATAGTAAAGGTCAGATGGAATTCATGTTGTGGTCCAGAGTATACACTGGAACGTGAGGATCATATGAAAGAAAAAGTATCCCCACCTATTCCATGGAGAGGAATAGAGAATTCTAAATTTCGGGATGAAATTTCTATAAGATGGGGAGACTATAAAGACTGGTTGCTTTCCGATTCGAGCAACGGTATGAAAGGTACATGTGAAACGATGGAAGCTTCCATAGGTCCTAAATCTCAGTAAATCCTTGGGAGATGGAACCAATGGGGTTGGATAGAAAATGAAAAATCGTGAACGTAAACGAAAACCGCGCACAAAACGGAGTCCGAAGGAAGCGAGAAACACGAAAACAAGTTAACGAATCGCGCCAATACCACACAGTGACATGTGTCACCACGTGGCACTCGAAAGGTGAGTCACCATGACACGTGGCAAAAGCCACGCACACATGTCAATATGTCAAGACATATGGCACTCAACCGGGTGAGTCAACAGGCTACGTGGCATTCAACCAGGTGAGTCAGCAGACCACGTGTCAGCTTGTGAATCAGCCTTATCAGATTAGCCGTGTGCTACGCACAAGCGGGGCAAACACGAGCTACGCGTACCTCCTGGCTTCCCCAGAACTCTTGGGCACGTCTCGCGGCTCCTTCACCCCGAGTCAGGCATATTGCCCGGCTCCCCCACATTTGCCTATATATAGTTAATTTCGACTGATAGAATTTTATGCCTTTTCCTCTGATCCTGACTTCTCACAAACACTCCAAAACAATCCAAGCATCCTAGTGAAGATTATAGTCCATTCGGAACGCTTAGTATACGTGCGAGGATACATTTTCACGCTTACGCTTTCATTACGCTCGAGGATCGTCCGTTCGCTTATTATCTCTTTAATAGCTGTTACTTTTCTCGTTAGGTGAGTTTCATGGCCCCTTTTATGTTTTACTTGTTTTACTATATATGGGGGAGATTACGTATACATATAAATCAAGTTTTCATAAGACACGACAAAATGACTATCAGTTATTACATAAGCGTTAGCCTTGAATTCAACCCCAATTTACAAAGACCACGAACTGAACCGTTAACACAAACGTGGCTAGGTAGTAATGGGTAGTACTAACGGGTCTGATAAACCTCATACGGTGGAACTAGAGGTTTACGCGTATGCATTATTGACCAAGTCATATATGATATGTGGTAATCATATGTGGGGCACCAACCGGAGTTACAATCATGCCTCGGTGTCAGTGCATTTATAGTAATAACATATTGGAATTGTCTGATCCACTGTTTGCAAATAGTATTGTGATATTTGGAATTTACATTAATATCATGAGATAATATCAAGATGTGCTATTGAATGTCAGTTACAAAGGTTTGGAATGAAATGTTAAAACCTGTGAACTCACCAGCGTAAAGCTGACTGTTTTCAAAACATATATGTAATCTCAGGTATGAGAAAGGCAAGGGAAGGACTGACGGGGTTGTTATACTGCATGTTAAATTATTATATTGTAAATTATTAGCTTCTGCTGTAATATACATTATTAAATAATACGAAAGATGTTTGGTGTAATCTGGGTTGTTTGTAAACTGTTGGCTCAATCCTGCTTAATTACTTATTAGTGATGATCCATTCTTGGGCCAAAGGTCGGGGACCGGGGGCCAGGTTGTGGGGTGTCACGATGGTGGTAGTGGTTTATGTTGGAACATGAAGTTTATCAAATGCTCTGAGATTAAAGAATATCATGTGCTTTTGTTTCTAGAATAGATTTCTATGTAAGTGTGTTGTTTTGATATAATGAATGTTAATTTATTTAAATTATTTAGTTAGGATTAGTATTTAGAATTAATAATAATCAATTTAGTAATTTCGAAATTAATAAACTGATTAATCAGCTTCGAAATATTTCGAAATTAATTAAATTCGAACTTAATTAATAAGTTCAGTTATCTTCGAACTTATTAATCAATTTCGAATTTAATCAAATTCGAAATATTTCAATTTTAGTTTAATATAAATAGTTTTCGTTATGATTTGCAATGTACGTTTTTCATTCTGATCAAATGTAACTCAAATATTACATCTGGTAAATGAAAAGCAGATCTTGTGATGGATTGTGTTCTTGTATTCTCTTCATCTTATTCTTGCTCTCAATTCATATGTGGTTGATTGAAATACATGATTATCCATTTACGTATTCCGCACGTAATCGTGATATTAATCTTAGTGAGATTCCTACGGATTCATGGACCTACAAGTAGTATAAGAGCATTAGGTTCTAAGATCAAGCGTTTTGTATCAATCGCATCATCAAAGAATGAAGATTTGAGGATTTTCAAGTTTTATTAAAAGTTGAAGAGTAGTTAATTCAAGATAGATCAATTTCACAATGTTGGATTGATTAGAATTTAATTGTGATATTTTTATTTCAATTTGAAGATTGAAGGATTCAAAGATTGAAGATTGAAAAGAAATCGATGGATTTGCATGAGTTGCATGCATTTTAAAGATTCCTTGAAGATTTTCCCTCCAAATTTGTAAAGTTTGAAAGATTCAGCATCAAATTCAAAGTTGGTGATTAATTTCGAAATCAGATTCTATCAAATTCAAAATAACTTCAAATTTGTGTTAATTTCGAAGTTTGTTTTAGTTTCGAAATAATCTTAATTTCTAATATACTTGGAATTCGAAGATATTCCATTTTCGAATTTATCTCAAGTTCGGACTTAATAAGTTCGAATCTATCTCAAATTCAAAAGTTTTTCTTAGAATTTTGAACGAAGATGTCAAATTGATCCGGATTGTCAGCTCCCATTAGTGAGAATGAAACGGGAACAATTACTAAGCCACCAAAGCTTACGTCACTTGTGATTATTCCTCATGGAGTTCGAGGTTTGAATCCTTTTTATCGATTGTTAATCCACGTCTTCTGATCTCGATTGAAGAATGTTACGAACAACCGTTGCTGAATGGACTACCAAAGAATCTATCTCGATTAACTGAAGAAGAGAAGGAGGAATATTGTGACGCCCGTCTCCAGGCTTGGCCCCTAGGTGACGTCACTCATCCGATTTACACAATAGCAATGATTTACTCAGAGATATACAAAAGCAGCATAATTAAAAACTTTATTTCATTACTATTGAAAGCCAATAGTACGTAGGGAAAACTTTATTTCATTACTATTTCATTCCCGATCTATCGAAGGTAGTTTGTATACAGTGTGTACGTAGGGAGAACCCAGCCGCTAACCCAGCACCCCTTTGATATACCATGATCATGCCCTTTCTAGTATCAAGGAATTCAAACTACCACTATCTCTTCTCAATCTACTACTCTAGAACAATTGCCATAATCACATCATGGTTTACACAATTATTCCTCTGGTTGCCATGATCTTGTCGGTTTACACAACCCTCAGAATCAATCAAATGATTGCCATGATCTCTTCATGGTTTACACAATCATTGAGATTCCTCAATTCAAATGACCGACACGATCTCGTCATTGTGTACACAATCATATGAACAACCTTATCTCATATTCTCCATTCAAATGATTGCCAAGATCTCATCATGGTTTACACAATCACATGAACTCTCCTATTTCTCATATCCTCCATTCAAATGATTGACATGATCTCGTCATGGTTTACACAACCATATGAATTTAACCATATTCTCAATCATTTCCTAAACAATTAAAAAAATCTCTTCATGATTTACATAATTACTTAGAAAACATATTTTACTCATAATTCTTCAAAGCATAAATTTAATACTTAAGCATGCATACTAGCCCAAAACCATTCAAAAACGTTAAAAAGGGCTCATAGAGCTCACCTCTTACTAGAAGAACATCTGCTCCTATTACTTCAAAGATTTCCCAAACATCGGTCTTTTCTCGCTAACCGAGACTTCTTCGAGCACCTCCGGATACTTCCTAAGCACCTAACTTCTTCCACTATGGGTTTAGAGGAGTATTTGAGTGTAATTGGAGATTTTAGAACAAAAGTTTGATGTGAAAAATGATCAGATCAAACCTGCTATTTATAGGGTTGTTTATGCAATTCTACGCGCTGATTTGCTCCTCTCCCTTGCGCGTATCACGTAACGTGGCCAGACACATGTCACTCGGATTGAAACGTGTCGCTCGGTGGCAAGCTCTGGTGGTGCCACGTGTTACCAACTGATACGTATCACTCATCCAACCAGAAGATGCGATGTGTCATGCCACGTATCCTGCCACGTGACATCGCGTGGTTGGTCCGTTGGTTAACCAGATTCAGCGCGACTAGTTAAACTTGTTTTCGTTTTTCCCGCTTCGTTCGAACTCCGTTTCGCATGCGGTTTTCGCATACAGTGACGATTTTTCATTTCCTATCTAACCCCATTGGTTTCACATCCTAGAGAGCAATTGAGATATAGGTTCTATCAAACGCTTCATTGTCTTACACGCATCTCTCAAACCGTCCCTCTTACCCCAATTTCGCATACACTCAAACGATCCTAGTCACATATACGAATATGATAATGGCATTTATATCATCTTAATATCTAGTTACATCATGGTAACATTCAACAATCCTATACTCGGGATCTATTTTAGTAATCCGGTTCGGGTCTCCTTATATTACATCACTCTCATCTACTATTATATCATTATAATAGTCTCTAGGCTTATGGACAGAAATAGACTATACCTTGTTGGAAAACCAGGTGTTACGCAATATCATAGCCAAGTATTGTCTTGTTCGGTTCATATTTCATTGGACCATATTTTGTCAAAAACTTCTTGGCTCTGATGGTCATGATTGCCATCATCCACATAAGATCTATCTCTTCAAGTTTCTTTGGATCAAGTTCTTCCATGTCTTCTTGAGTAAGAAAAGCTTTAGTTAAATTTCTAGCCATGAAGCAATCAAAACTTACAATGAAAGCTTGGCACAATTCAAATTGTTCTTTGCTTTTTTACCATTTTCTTCACTGACAAACGTAGACACACCTGATGAACCAGTTGTGATATAAAATCAAAGCGCAGATACAAAATCACGTCGCAACGACTATCACTTTGATATAAAACCTAAAACGTTCCACATCGTAAAAGTAACCGTCACCCGTCCAACAAAACTTATTTCATCGTAAAATCAAGTGTCACTTGAATAAAAGTAACATGAAAAGTTTAACAAAACGAAAGCACATATAAACAAACATGACACAGCAATTCACTCAGTCATATAATCAAATAATATAACAATTTAAAACAGACATCAAATGAATAAAGAGTCCGAAATAGTAAAATTTCAATTTGAAACATTATGATAAAAAGACTATTTGTATTTATGTAAATGAAATAAGCAAAAAAAAAACCAATATCTGGTTAACAAATCATTATTAGATAATAATAATAATAATAATAATAATAATAATAATAATAATAATAATATATTGAAATAAGAAAAAACAATGTTATAATAATAATAATAATAATATATCTATATATTAGAACAAACCAGTAGTTAGCAAATTTGTAAATTATATTTTCATAAATTATATACTAATATTGAAATAAGCAAAAATCAATCTAGGATTAGTAAATCACTATAAAGAATACACGGTGCGCCTGGGTGAGTGGGGGTGTCACGTAAGAGACATAGTGAGTGGGTGGGTGGAAGGTGGAAATGTCCGGGTGAGTGGTGGCTTGAGTGGTAATGATGTTGACTAAAGCCAAAAATCTCCAAAACCATGTTGTTGGCTACCAATGAAATCACCAAAACTATGATGTTGACTACCACCGAAATCGCCAAACGTATAAATGGTTGTCGATGATGTTGTTGAGACAGTGGTTATGAACGATATACGTTGTTAGGTCGTAATAGTTAGGATTTTGTT
The DNA here is from genome assembly GCA_009936405.2 of Stevia rebaudiana. Classification (NCBI taxonomy): domain Eukaryota; kingdom Viridiplantae; phylum Streptophyta; class Magnoliopsida; order Asterales; family Asteraceae; genus Stevia; species Stevia rebaudiana. The sequence continues at coordinate 771,949 of WOUH02000045.1, read as the reverse complement.
GGTTTGAGTTGAACAAAAAAGACAGGTCTCGTATGAGGTTGGGGTTAACCGGGCGTTGGTTACGATTTTGATTGGTATGGGCGTTTTGATTGGGATCCATTGATATGAGAAATTTTATAAAAACTTTTGGAAGTTTTTGAAAATAAGGAGAGAAGAAAGAGTTGGAGTAGGATTTGGTTTGGTTAAGACGTGTATTTAAATTAAAAAAATTAAATTTTTTATTCCAAACGGTCGAATTCTTTACCAACGGTCAGATTTTAAAAATGATCACGGCGTGGAGTGGAGGACGGTGTGGGCAATAACGCTGGGGATTTGATAGGGTGGGACGGTGTTGGGTGTGGCTAAGGGCGTGGCTCAAGCCACTCACCGAACACACCCTTTAGTCTAATATATAATTGATGTTGTAATTAACAAAAATCAATTTACAGCTAGTTTTTTTTTGAACAGTTGAATTTAGTTTTTTCTTAACCTTGGTACACTCAATTTACAGTTAGTTAGATGGTGTTTCTTTTTAACCAAAAGAGCTTTCAAACCTTATTTGTCTGCTCGATGCAGACCACGCACAGACGTATGGTTCTGTAGATTGTTTGATTTTCAATAGACATTTCATTAAAAAAAGTCTACGTGTCCTCTTCTTCTGAAAGACCTGAAGTCATGTCTTCTAACCTCTTTTTAACTCTTAAAAAAACACTCACGCTTATCTCTCTCGTGGCCCAAACCCTAATCCTTCTTTCATCTCACGTCGACCTCTTGTAAATCTTAAAAGAAAACACTCACACTGTTTCTTTCGTTTCTGAATTATTATATATCACTATTTCGTTTCTAAACTATTCAGGTTGGTAATTGGAAAAGAGATTTTGAATCACAAATCTTGTCTTTTCTATTTACTTTACTTTATTATTTCCTAAAAAGAAGAGTTAGTCTTGATTTATGCTCACTGTGGGTGAATGTCGTTTTCAATTTATTATGAAAATTACTTTTCTCAAAGTAATCTAACATTTTTGTAATATTATATTACCGTAAAAGTATCAATCATATAATCAATTATTCTCTTAAGATCGTAATTATCATAGGAGCACAATTGTATTCCAAACTATTTAGGTTTGAGTCTTTTTAGTAGAGTTTTTTTTTTTTTTTCAAAAGAGTTTATCTAGAAATTTTTTTTAAAGAGTATAGTTTAAAAAATATTTACTAAAACATGTTTTTTTTTAACTTTTGTTGTTTCTAACTCTTATTCTTATTGGGTATTTTACAAAAGTGTTTTTTAAATGTTTTTTTAATTCTTATAAAGATTAATTCTTTTAGCATATTTTGAAATGTTTTTTTAATTATAACTTTTATGTGCCGTCCTAACAAAATAAAATAAAAAAATTGTATTTTGTGTACGTATTCCTTTATAAATATTTTTAATTCTTTCAATACTTAAAAACAAACCTTTTTTCTTAAATGTTCGTTAAATCAATTAAATATACTTTTTGATTTTTTTAATATTTTTAAACCAAAATGTTTCCGACAAGTACACAGATATGTTCTTCGTTTCTTATGACTTGATTTAACATCTTTAATTGTAATATTTATATATATATTTTTTAAAATACATCTTTTATAAAGATAAACATGGTTATGTATTAAAAACGGAAAAACCGAACTATATCAAAAAAATTTGATCGGTTTAGCCAATTCAAAACTTGACGGTCCGGTTTATGGTTTGTGTTTTGAGAAACCAATTGGTTTGATTCAGTTCACGGTTTGGACTAAACCACATATGTGACCTTCCTTGCTGCAGCTTCGCGATTAACCTTCATTAATCTTCAGTAACCAATAAGTGAACACAATTTAGACTAATATATTTACAACACTAAATAAGCTAATCGGAAGTAAAACCATGAAATCGACCGGTTAGCGATTCGGTTTGGTCCGTTTAAATTTCAACTGTCGGTTTTGGTTTTGATTATCAAAAACCATACTAATGGTTTGGCTTATAAAAACCATGTAAAACCAAGATTTGTGTCTTTTAAAAAAACAACTTAATATCCTTTACAGAAATTCATTTTCAAGAGTACTTATAGGTTTACTAAACACAGTTTTTGACTTATTGGCTTTCCAATAAGTTATTTTTAAACGCAATCCCAAACACCCCCTTAATATATTTAGATAGTGTTTGATATGCATGAACGAATGGCAGAATTAAAAAGCAATTACGTTGAAATATAATAAAACATGTTTGGTTACACTTAGTAAAAGAAATGTATCATCACACAAGGAATGTGTTTCTTTTTCTTTTAATAATTTTCATTCTTTGGGGATGGTGTTTTTTTTTTTTTGCATTCTTTTCCTTAAAGGAATTATCCGATCAATAATCCAACCCATTACTCTAGTACACTACCAATAATCAAAGTCATGACCCGACCAATTACTTAACCATGATCCAAACCATGACTTGGCCCATGACTCAAACCGTAACCCGATTCATGACCAAAACCATGACTCGAACCATGACCCAACCCAAAGTCCATATCATGGCGTAGCCCATGAACCGACACATGAAGCGATCCATGAGCCAAACCAAGACCTAACCTATTATCCAACCCATGAAACGAGGCATGAGTTGAACACATAACTTGACCCATGAGCACACCCATGGGTCAAACCATGAGCCGACCCACGACACAAACCATAAACCCGACCCACCAAGCGAACCACGAAGCGACTCATGATCGAGTTGAACCACGACTCGATCCATGATCCAAACAATGACTACAACCATGACTCGAACCAAATTGTATTTCCTTCATTCATCTTTTCTGTCTACCAAACATGGTAACAAAACATGACGATGGAATGATAATAATATATTTCATTCCCTTGTCTATTCAATTACTTGTCTGTTCTATTAACCGTTAATTTAAATACCTAAAAATTAATAGAGTTTTCACTCCAATGTCCTATGTAGTTTTATCATGTTTAATTGCCTTGTAACTCATGCTTGTTAGGTAGTAAGTAGTTTTTCCCATCCCTACATAATTAGGACGTGAGTTTAGTGCAGGATTTTCCTATATGTACGAGACTTATTTGCATTTGAAAGGGGGAATTTTGTGTGATGTAAACTTTCTACTACTATGCTTCTCTCGTGGGTTAACCAGTGCCTTAATTTCCATTGACACAAATCTAGCTTATTTGTGTGGTGTTCTTTGGAATCTAGAATTGGAAAGAGTGGTGAGGTTTTGCATCTAGATTCAGTTTTAAAATTAACCAACAGGTTGTTCAAGTGGTGTATTTGTATCTTATCTGACATATTACCTATCTATTCTATTCAATCTTAAATTTATCGGTGATCCGTACCCTGCTATACAACATTGATCCTCTTTTATGAATTTGATTGGTAACATAACAGAAGTTGTATGGGCGTCAAATCATGCACTTTACAAACATATTTAAATTTTTACCTTCACTATTTTTTTTATAGCAATGTTACCACTACTTTTAAATTACTCTTTAAATAAACTTTTGCTCAGGTTTGAACATCAGTTATTTCCCCTAAAGACCTTAGTCTTTATCACTACACCCAACCCCCCACCCTCTTCAAACGTTTTATTAAAGATGTTTATTAATAAGAAGGGGGATGTAAACGATGTTTCCCTAAAATTGTTCAAACTCATGCTCTATTTCTAGACAAAATATTTAGACTTAGGTTTGTTCGACTTTTTCTTATTTATTATTTATCAACCATTTATACCTATATATATATATAATTTATTCTTATATTTATAAATTTGTATTTAGTATATATTTTGCTATTTTCATCATAAATGACATTGATTATGTAGTGATGTATATGTTGTATTAAGTATAAATTTTATAATATTACGTTTATACATATAACATATTTCGTTATAAGCATGGTTACGCTTGGCTTTAAATTCGTCACTAGATAAGTTCTATTTTTGACTTAGGCTTTGACCTCAAACTTTATAAGCTAAAACTGAATTCGAGCTTTTAGCAAAACAATACCTATGAACAGGTTGCTTTGTTTACAAATTTACTCGGAACTTGTATGTATTCTTATTGGATAATGTTTTTAATATTTTGCAAAAACAGTATAAATAAAAAATAAAATCTAGTTAGATGTATATCAAGAAAGCAAAACATTGAGCTCAAACTACACAAAAATATACAAACTTTAATTTCATGCTTTACAACATCAATAGAAACTTCAACGCATTGCATCTAGCTTCACAATTTATAACACGACGTCTAAAACAAGCAAAGAAAGCTATTTTACAAATCGTATATCAACATTTTTTACAAACAAACTACTACACATAAAGATGAAAAAAATCACATGAAATTTCTCATTTCTTCTTGGGATCCAACCGTGCAAGAATCTTCAAAATATCCTCCATTGAAGGTCTATCTGACTGGTTGGTTGCAGTGCAACGAACAACAACTTCAAGAACCAGTTTGATCTCTTCTTGGATTGACTTTGAAGATGCTGACACCTCACTATCATCATAAATATCCTTCAATAAAACGTCTTTTGGTGATTTGTGTAGGTTTATTACACCATTTTTCCGCTTCCTGTTTGTTAAAATCTCTAAAATGACCTCCCCAAAGTGAAATACATCATCCTTTAGGTCATGTTCCATGAGACCCTTGTACTCACCTGTCATATGAAACATATACATACATATCGAGAGAAAATAAACCATATTTTTTTAATTAACTAAGCAAAGTACGTACCAGTTTCAATTGCAGATATTGTTTTGAACGCAAATTCTGTCAAACATGGCTCCATATTTTCAGCAAACGCTACGTTACTCGTCTTCAGATTTCCATGAGGAATAGCTGGATGACAATTATGGTGAAGAAAACATAACCCTTCTGCAATGCTAATCACAAGCCTATGTTTTGAAGCCCAATCTCTTTTGATTCCAATCTTTTCATCAAGATTTCCATTAGGCAAATATTCAAACAACAAATAACCAAGATTCTTATTATAGCAAAAACCCAACAACCGAATCAAATTCTTATGCCTTAAATTGCCTATTCGGTTTATGAAATCCAACAAAAGATTTGAACTTTTTGCTCCCCATTCGATCTTTCTCACGACTATCATCATCCCAGTTAGCAACACCGCTTTGCAAACTGGATATGAGGTTTCCCCAGATTCAATGGAGCTAAAACTCTTTAAAACATCACCAACTGTGACTTCTGGTAACCCACCAAATGATACCATTTTCCAGACATTTTTTCTCCGATAGTAAACGATCCCAAAAAGTAAACCCGAGAGTATAACAACCACAGCGCATAGTACAAGTACCCATGCAACCTTGTGATTCCTTCTATCTCCCAATTCCATTCCCTCAGACATTCCATTCCCATAATGACATGGTCTTAGAAGGGGTGCACCACAAAGATTCGGGTTTCCAAGAAATGAACTACTATTCATATATTTAAACACTGGAATCGGACCCGAAAGACCATTATATGAAAAATTAAGAAACTTTAACTTCATCAGGCCTCCAAACTTAACTGGTATCTCACCGGACAGATTATTTTCAGCTAAATTTAAAGCTTCAAGATTCTCACAAAGTGATATGCTTTCTGGGATGTTTCCAGATAAGTGATTCCCGTCCAATTCAATGACGGATAAATACTTACAAAATGAAAATTCAGGAAATTTACCAGAAATATTGCAAGATGAGGCTGAAAAATTGTGAATAGGTAAAGACCATGTTTTTTTGGGAAGGATCCCTCCAAGATTAGGATTATTAGAAACACTAAAATGCTCAAGTTTTGAAGCATAAAATATATCAGAAGGAATCCCACCAGTGAGCATATTACCAGATAGATCCACAAAAGAAACATCACTAAGAATCTTGAAATCCAAAGATATATCACCTGAAAATAAATTATCTTCTAGTCGAATTCGAAAAAGAGACGAACAATTGGCGATCGAAGAAAGCCCACCAGAAAATGAATTTTGAAACAACATTAGTCTAGTTAACTCTCCTCCTGAACAAATATATGGTGGAATAACACCCACAAAATCATTGGTTGAAACATCAACCCATTTGAGTTTAGAGTGCTTACCCAATTCTTGTGGTAGTGTACCACTAAAGAAATTGTCCCAAATAAGAAGAGATTCAAGATTAGGAAGCTTAGCTATGCCTTCAGGAACAGAACCATTCATGTCATTATACATCACACTGAGCAATTTCAGATTCTTTAAGTTGGAAAAACTCTCTGGAATTGGACCAGAAAGCATATTGTCTGAGAGATCTAAGCTTGAAAGACTCAAAATGCTACTAATTTTAGATGGGATTGGTCCAGAAATGTAATTTTTGAAGAGAAACAATGTGTCAAGTTTTGTTAAATTACTTAATTCCTCTGGAATTGAACCAGAAAGATTAGCACTAGCTATATCAAGATACCGAAGCTCACTCATATTACCAAATTGCCATGGGATGCTACCTTGATATAAATTATACCCAATTTCAATATGTGTCACAGTTTTCAGCTGACCAAATTCAATTGGCAAATTCCCGGTTAATAAATTTCCGGCAAGATGAAGAAATTTAAGGCTTTTGCATGATCCATACGCGACTGGAATCGGTCCACTGAAATAACTTCCAGCAAAGTTGAGAACTTCCAGTGAGGCATTTTCACAAACATCTGGCGGGAGTGATCCTGAGAAGCTGTTGCTAAACGCATCAAGAACTACCAAATTTTGTAGATTTGACATGCCAATTGGGAAAACACCAGAGAAATTGTTTCTGCTAATGTCCAGGGATTTTAAGCTGGTGAGATTGAAGATCCCAATTGGGAGTTTGCCGGAAAACGAGTTGTGACTTATGTTGAGATCAATTAGGTCAAACAACTGACTGAATTGATTCCCGGATAAAATGCCACCTAGGTTTTTAAATGAAAGGTCTAGACCTGTGATTTTGGTCAAGTTGCGATCGCATTTTACGCCCGTCCAAGAACAAGCATGGATTTTTGGAGATGGGTCTTGTTCTTGAGGGATGACCCAGTCGTTAAGAACGTCAGATGAGGTAACCAACACTGATTTCAAGCTCAAAAGTGCTCCTGAGAAAGGATCAGTAGCGGACGAAACGCAGAACATGAGCATGGACATGAAAAAGATCTTCATGCTCCAAGATTTCAGAGGTTGAATGGAGAAATGAATACAAAAATCCAAGAATTGAATTGTGTAAAGAAAGTTGTTCTGAATCGATGAAGGGTCTATGGTTTTTTAATGCATTGGGAATAGAAAAAAAAGTTATGAGTGAGAAACATGAATGAGAGGAGTGTCAAGACCTCGGGTTTGTTTCGGCTAACTGGGTATGATCTGATTGAGTCAGAAGCTGACCCACTTAGAAGTTCTGACTGAGTCTGCATCTGACTGAAACTTCACTGTTTGATTCTATATCTGACTGACTCTACTGAATGATAAAAATAACCATAAATTATATTTTGTATTCAATAAAAATAGCCAAAATATTTGAAAAAAATTAATAAAAAAAATTAATAAGATGATTATTTGAAACCAAAACTAGTTTCGATTATATAAATAAAATAAACAAATATGATTGAAAATATAAAGCTGCTTTCATTTAGGCAATAAATAAAAAATTAAATAAGTTTTGGAATCCTGAATTGCTCATTACTATTTTAATGGGTGCTCATTTGTAAATTAGCCCAATCAAATTAAAAAAATACGAACCCACAGAAACCCTACTTTTCATCTTCTCATTTAATCTTCATCTTCTCCATACAGCAGCCACATAAACCCTATTTTCACAGCAACCCGTGTTTCTTTGTTGCCGGAAAATAATCTCGAGCCCGAACCGACGCAACGCGTTGCTCCAGCCCACCCATTCTCTATCGATGCCCCCCTTTTGCTCCCGGGATTGAGCCCAGTCAACCCCAGCACCATCGGTCAGCATGCTTCAATAACCGGTCTCAGTCAGCCATTCGGTCAGCACTCTTGTTCGGTCAGCCACGAACCCACGCAACGTCAAACACCCTGACTGAGTCAGCCAGCCTTCGTTCAGCCCATGGTCAGACACATCAAACAGGACCTAATTGATTGGACCGGTTAATATTTATCAGTTCTCCACTGCTTACAAAAAGTGAGCCACTGACACAAATGTATACATTTTGATTCGGTAGGGAAAAAATTGTGTCCAATACGATTTATTTCTATATATTTATTTAAGTGGTATTTATCTTAATGTTGGCATTGATACTTTTTAAACAAGAGGTCTTAAGTTTGAATCTCACTCAAAGTATAAATTATTCTGTATAGAATGGTAATTGAAAAAGGGATTTTGAATCACAAATCTTGTCTTTACTATTTTCTTTACTTTATTATTTCCTAAAAAGAAGAGTTTGTCGTGATTTGTGCTCTTCTCCCACATCCCCATTGTGGGTGAATGTCGTTTTCAGTTTGTTATGGAAATTACTTTCCTCAAAGTAATCTAACATGTTTATGATATTATATGACCGTAAAAGTGTCAATCATATCATCAGTTATCCTCTTAAGATCATAATTATCATAAGAGCACAATTATAACCCAAACTATTTGGGTTTGAGTCTTTTTAGCATTTTTTTAGTTACTTACTAGAAGTCTATCATTTATGTCATCCTTCAGTGTTGTTTTCTTTCGGTCGGCTTTAGGTTTGACTATTAAATTATAAGAAGTATTTTTGGATACATGTAAAGTATAGTTGATGTATACCTCCTGAACCATCAGATCACAATCGATAATGACAAATGGAGCAAAACCGGACTATATGGGTCCGTGGAACACACATTCACGGCCCACCAATATTTAATTCTATTTAGATAGTGTTTTATATGAATGAATGACAAAATGGAATAAAATATGTTTGGTTATACCTAAGAATGAAATGTATAGTTACACAAGAAACGCGATTCATTCTCTTTTAATGTTTTCATTCCTTGGGAAGGGGTGTTGTTTTTTTCATTCCTTTCCTTAAAGGAAGGATCCGATCAATGATCCAACCCATCACGACTCAAAACATAACCCAACTCATGACCCAAACCATGACTCAAAACATGACCCGACCCATGATCTAAATCATGGCTTAGCACATGAAGTGATCCATGACCCAAACCAAGACCTAACCTAGTATCCAACCCATGAACCGACGCATGAGTTAAACACATAACTCGACCCATGAGCACAGCCATGTCTCGAACCATGATTCAACCACAACACAAACCACGACCCGACCCACAACCTGAACCACAAAGCGACTCATAAGTTGAACTGTGACCTGATCCATGATTCAAACAATGACCAGAATCATGACTTGAACCAAATGGTATTTCATTCGTTTCTTTTTTTTTCTGTCTACCAAACAACATGATAACCAAACACGACAATGGAATGGTAATGATCGATTTCATTCCCTTGTCTATTTCATTACCTCGTCTATTCCATTAACAAGTCAATTCAAATACCTCATAACAAACTTAACATACCTTTAATTTTCATTCCCATGTTCTATGTAGTTTTATCAAGTTTAATTGCCTTGTAACTGATGCTTGTTAGGTAGTTAGTAGTTTTTCCCATTCTCACATAATTAGGACGTGAGTTTAGTGGGCTTTCCTATATGTACGAGACTTATTTGCTTTCAAAGTAAACTTTTGTGTGAAGTAAACTTTCTACTGCTGTGCTTCTCCCGAGGGTTAGCCGGTGCCTTTTTCATCTGCACAAACTTGGTTTTTTTTTTTAACGGCATGCTAGTTTATACTTCATGTTAGATTAGCCAATGCCCGAGTTTGAATTCCAGTCCGTGCAACTTAGAGATTTATCTGGGTAGCGCGCTCTAAGGGTTCGAACTCAGGACCTCCAAGAAAGTTCAGCCTAAGCCTACATCTCCCCACCTCACAAATCTGGCTTATTTGTGTGGTGTTCTGGAATCTAGAGTTCGATAGAGTGGTAATTTTTTTTATCTCGATTCAATTTTAAAATTGCTCAGCAAGTTGTTCAAGTGGTGTATTTGTATCTTGTTTGACATGTTACCTATCTATTATTCTATTCAATCTTAAATTTTAAATTTATCGGTGATCCGTACCCTTATATATAACATTGATCCTTTTTTATGAATTTGATTGGTAACATAATAGAAGTTGTATGGGTGTCAAATCATATACGTTACAATTATATTTATATTTTTACCTTTATGATCTTTATTTTTTTTAATAGCAAACCTATCACTACTCCTAAATTACTCTTTAAATAAACTTTTGCCCACGTTTAAACCTCAGTCATTTCCCCTAAAGACCTTAGTCTTTATCACTATACCCAATCCCCACCCTCTTCAAACGTTTTATTAAAGATGCTTATTTATTATTTATCAACCATTTGTATCAATATATATAATTTATTCTTATATTTATAAATTTGTATTTACTATATATTTTATTATTTTCATCATAATTATATGTAATGGTATTTATTATGTAGCGATGTATATGTTGTATTAAGTATAAATTTTATAATATTATATTTAAAACACTATTTTGGCAAAAAAAAAAAAAATTAGAACATATATTGTCCCTTCATTTCCTTAATTTATGTTTAAGATTCAAGGAATTCCAAAGGTAAGTAAACAATGAAGGAAAGAGTAATGAGTTTAGGATTTAAATTTCTCCCCAACCATCCTTTAAATATTAATAACTTTTTCATATAACATTATTTTTTATAAAAACTGCATCACAAAAACGAACGTTTTTTCCTCTTTAATTTGAGTACCATTGTAATATACTTTTTTGAAACTAAAAAAATTTGTAATACAAAAGAATATATCACAAAAGAATCTAATACAAAAATTATAGTTTTTTTAAGACGACAAAGAAGAAATATAAAATACATTACATTAAAATCTGTTTATTTTTAAAATACAGTACATATATTATCTAGTTGTTTTAATAATACAGTACATATACATCTTGTTGTTCTGAAAAATACAGTACATATATATCTAATTGTTTGAGAATAAAGTACATGTATATCTAGTTGTTTTGAAGATAAAGTACGCATATATCTTGTTTTTGATAATAAAGTAATGTATATTTAGTTGTTTTGATAATATAGTACATGTATATCTAGTTTTTTTGTACTAAAATCATATATACTATATTCTTTTGTAATATATCATCGTAATAAATTAATTTAAGTTTAGCAAAAACCCAACAACCGAATTAAAATCTTATGCCTTAAATTGCCTATTCGGTTTATGAAATCCAACAAAAGATTTGAACTTTTTGCTCCCCATTCGATCTTTCTCACGAATATCGTCACCCCAGTTAGCAACACCGCTTTGCAAACTGGATATGAGGTTACCACAGATTCAATGGAATAAAACCTTTTTAAAAACATCACAAACTGTGACTTTTGGTAACCCACCAAATGACACCATTTTCCAAACATTTTTTCTTCGAAAGCAAACGATCCCAAAAAGTAAACCCGAGAGTATAACAACCACAGCGCATAGTACAAGTACCCACGCAACCTTGTGATTCCTTCTATCTCTCAATTCCATTCCCTCAGACATTCCATTCCCATAATTACATGGTCTTAGGAGGGGTGCACCACAAAGATTCGGGTTTCCAAGAAATGAACTACTCTTCATATATTTAAACACTGGAATCGGACCCGAAAGGCCATTATATGAAAAATTAAGAAACTTTAACTTCATCAGGCCTCCAAACTTAACTAGTGTCACCAGACAGATTATTTTCATCTAAATTTAAAGTTTCAAGATTCTCAAAAAATGATATGCTTCCTAGGATGTTTCCAGATAAGTGATTCCCGTCCAATTCAATGACGGATAAAGACTTAAAAACTGAAAATTCATGAAATTTACCATAAATATTGCAAGATGAGGCTGGAAAATTGTGAATAGGTAAAGACCATGTTTTTTCAAGAAGGATCCTTCCAAGATTAGGATTATTAAACACACTAAAATGCTCAAGTTTTGAAGCATAGAATATATCAGAAGGAATCCCACCAGTGAGCATATTACCAGAAAATGAATTTTGAAACAACATTAGTCTAGTTAACTCTCCTCCTAAACAAATTTATAGTGGAATAACACCCACAAAATCATTGGTTGAAACATCAACCCATTTGAGTTTAGAGTGTTTACCCAATTCTTGTGGTAGTGTACCACTAAAGAAATTGTCCCAAATAAGAAGAGATTCAAGATTAGGAAGCTTAACTATGCCTTCAGGAACAAGACCATTCATGTCATTATACATCACACTAAGCAATTTCAGATTCTTTAAGTTGGAAAAACTCTCTGGAATTGGACCAGAAAGCATATTGTCTTAGAGATCTAACCTTGAAAGACTCAAAATGCTACAAATTTTAGATGGGATTGGCCCAAACATGTAAATTTTTTAAGAGAAACAGTGTGTCAAGTTTTTTAATTTACTTAATTTCTTTGGAATTGAAGATTAGCAACAGTTATATCAAGATACTGAAGCTCACTCATATTACCAAATTGCCATGGGATGCTACCTTGATATGAATTATACCCAATTTCAATATGTGTCACAGTTTTTCAGCTGACCAAATTCAATTGGCAAATTCTTGATTAATAAATTTCCTGCAAGATGAAGAAATTGAAGGCTTTTGCATGATCCATACGCGCCTGGAATCAATCCAATAAAATAACTTCCAGCAAAGATGAGAACTTCCAGTGAGGCATTATCACAAACATCTGGTGGGAGTGATCCTGAGAAGCTATTGGTAAACGTGATGTGGTGTAAACACATCTTCTTTTCGATTCTATTTTAGTTGTATATTGAGTCTTTTATTGTTTAGTTTATTTATCGTTATATTCCATAATCCGTGCTTGTACTTATTTTTATCGTATTTTGTAGGAGTTAGTGTTGAAATATAGTATTTTGAAGATTAACGAAGAAATCACGATTCTCCAGGTTGAAACAAGACGCAATTATGAAGAATTGTTGCCCAGACTGGCTATGCTCGGATCATCAAGCATACACGGCGCGCCACGCGTAGGACCCCGAAAAGCAAATTCGGGGTCTCGACTATTTTAACCTACGCGCCACGCGCAACTTGTTCCTCCTACCCTGCGCGATACGCGTAGGGTTTAAAACCGAGAAATACCCTAATTTCTAATATTTATAGTTCGGTTGATCCAAATCACTAGAGGTCGATTCCAGTCGTTTTCTCAGACGATTTTGGACGAAGAACACCGAGGAGAAGTAAAGATTGGAGCTTGCATTAGTTTGGTTGGTCAATTTAGTTGATTTATACTTTGTCTATACATTGTCTTGTTAGAATTCTAGTCTCTTAGGTGATTGTTTATGAACGATTTACACATGATGTTTACTACTGTTTTAATGATTAATATGACTGCTTTGAATAAACTGATTGCTATGTTAACCAAAACGCTTTGTAGTTGCCTAAGATATGATGATTGTATGATTTTTGGTTGATTGGACTATGATCCACTAATTGGAACTGTTCTTAGGTAAACTCTCAGCCTTAGATTGATTACACTTGTATGAACCTGCTGAATTAACCATAGCTAGGTCTAAATTCCGTGTGTCTATAGCAGTTTTGATGGTTTGGTTGTGTGTTAAGTCTAGTAAGTTAGGGTTATACATCCTTGTCTTATGATTAGTTGGTCTATTGCTATAGGAGTCCTTTTCTTAGGATTTTAGAGTCTTTAGCCAACTGAGTGTGAGTGTTTGAGTGAACTGGTACCCTTTTATCTAGTGGATTGACAACCTATCTGGTTTGGGAACTTTAGAACCGGGAGGTAACGTGACATGTATCTACCCTAGGAGTGGAAGCTGACATATATTGTTAGGAGTTAGGATTAGCAATCCATGCTGAAAGGATAGCTCTGCATTCTTAATTACCAAGTTTATAGTCTAATTAATAGAAACCATATCCCAAAGGTGAGTCCATGATCCAATTTGACTGCAAACTGATTACTTGATTCTTAATCATCCTAGGTAGCTGCTTTT
>WOUH02000045.1:727460-746538 GCA_009936405.2 Stevia rebaudiana | reverse complement strand
TGCCCTCCATCAGCTTAAGTAGTTTGTACATGAAGCCCTAGTGGTTGTACATCTCTTAATTTTAAGAGATTTTGGATCATCTCTCCAATATGCTTTATAGAGTAGTAAAGATATATATATATATATATATATATATATATATATATATATGGAAAATATAAAACCAAAACCCACGTGAAATTTTTAGAAAATGTAAGCAAAATATTTATTTTTATTAAAAAAAAAACTCATTTTATATTTATTTCATCACATCTATATACAGAAAACCTAATTAGAATGCCAACTAAATTAAAAAAAAAATGCAAATATAATAGAAAAACTCGTTTTTATAAATATTTAGCGACCTGTCAGATATTTAACACATGTTACATATGTAACTTTTGTCTTTTTGTATATATATATTTTTTTAAAACTACTCGACGTTCTTTTATAATTTTTTTAGCAAAAGTCTAAGAACTTAATGCAAATATATTAAAAAAAAAAAAACCCTGTTACAATATTAAGAAAAGTTAAATACTTAGTTTCTTCATGGATAAAAAAATGAGCACGTGCAACGTCTGCGGAATGGGCAAACGAGTGATTATGAATCACATTGAAAAGTGACTTGTGATTAAAATTGGTGAAAACTCAGTATATATCATAGGCTGGTTTTCTTAAGCATCCAATACAGGTAAGGTTAAGGCCTTTACTACCAGAAGCAAAGAACACGAGGGATGGTAGGAGGAATTGGTGTAAATATAGAAAGATAAGGGGTAGAGAAAAAGTTGAAGACAAAGAGAAGGTGCTAATGTGCTGTGGATTTTACTTACATTAGACTCGGTGTAGTGGGGTAAACATGGGGCATGGAAGGGGCTTCAACGCCTGCCAACACCAAAACGGCGTGGGCGTGGGCGTGGGTGGGAACGGTGTGGAAATTTCAACTGCGTGGAGGGGAGAAAGAAGGAGAAAGGCTGCAGTTTTGTTGGCCACATTTGACCTATTACACCCATTTTTTCTTATATATATTAAAAAATCAATTATTAAAATAATCAATACAATTTCTCTCTCCACCACTTACCCATTACACCCATTTTTCACCACTCTTTCTCTTTCCTGCATGACACTGATGCGTCATAACCCACCCCTTCTCCACGCCCTTACCACTACGCATGGTCTTACACAAATAATCATCTCCATTCATAATTTACATAAATAATCCTTTGGTTGTAAAAAAAATGCCATCAAGTTAACCAACCTATATAATATAATGGACGTCCTGAAACTTTAGCTCAATGGTTTAAGCTTCTACCTTCCAATGTGAAGGTCATGAGTTCGAATCCATCTGGGGCAGTTCGAATGACATCAGGTGGGATTTAATTCGGATTCGTTATGATGGGGAGCGAAGTTTTACCCATTCTATCGGGTTCCTGCGTATCTAGTGCCGTCGTGGATTTTCACAGAGGTTGAGTAGTCGACCTTGCCTATAGGAACTAACCTCGAGAACACAAACAGTAATTACTCTATTTATTATATGTTACTTATTTGCCAATGCTTTAATTTGTATAGCACTGTTAAATTTTTTTTAGAATGACATGCAAATACGTACCCTTTAATTAAATCTATTTGATACATGCATGTCTTCTTTAATAGTATTTGATAGAATTGTAAATCTAAATACCAAACACCTTAACAACTTTAATCTTTTATAAATACAAGTGATGTAAATGATGATTTTGGTATTCTAGATGCAGGGCCCTTCGCATACTGTAAGACCCCACAGACAAACCTTGATTCCTTCTCTTCTCTTCTCTTCTCTTCTCTCCTCTCCTCTCATCCCACGTAAAACTTGCATTTTTTTGCCTTTGTTCTTTGCAAGAGATTACCATCTCTCTCTTCTTTTACTTTTCTCTCTCTCTCTCTATAATATTCCAACTTTATTCTCTATACTTCAGCCCTTAAAAGAAGACGATCCCCCTCTTGATCCTCCTTGTGTTCACAAACAACACATGACCTCTCTCTCTCTCTACTTGAGTGTTTCAAACCCTAGAAAAGAAAGTGAAAATAAATAAGAGCATATATTATCTTGTTGATCTTTGTTCCGGCATATACACAAGCTATTCAATTCTTCTCTTTTAGTAGCTAGCTGGGGTTTACCACTGTTCTTGATTCAAACTTAAAGATTCAGTTTTTGATACATAAAATGATGGCGGCAGCTTCAGAATTAAGCCTCAAATGCAAACCCCATAGCTACTCCATGCTTTTGAAAACAATCGGTGAGCAACAAGTTATTCATGGACATGATCAAACCCAAAAGCTTGAAGAGTTCCTCGCTCGTCTTGAAGAAGAAAGACTCAAGATTGATGCTTTCAAACGTGAACTTCCGCTTTGCATGCAACTCCTCACTAATGGTATCATATTTCCGTTTTGATGTTTATAAATGTACGTTATAGCTTGCATGCATATCAACCTTGTAGTTTCTGTATGTGTTTTGGAGTACACTAATTTCTTGTAAACATAAATTTTTTATTAAACTTTTGTTGTCTTTTCTATAAAATCATCGTTTATAAACCACAAAGTAATAGTACCCATGAAAAAAATTTAGATTATTTTTATAAATTCTAGGTTATGAATAGAAAACCGTAACCTAAAGCTAATAACATGTGATGATTTGTTCTTTTTGTCTCTCACTTTATTATACATGCCTATGAAACTTTAATTCATAATAGTTAACATGATATTCTAAGATCATTCAAAAGTAATACTTGATGGGATTTACCCTTGATTTCAAATCCAAAACCATAATTCTTTTGAATTTTATGTATAGCTAGGTTTCTGATTTATATTTTAGATTTTCTTTAATCTTGATTTAACTTTGAACCGTTTTTGTAGCTATGGAGACATCAAGGCAACAACTGCAAACGTACCGTGCAAATCAAGGTTCTCCGGTACTTGAAGAATTCATACCTGCGAAACATTCAACCACTGAAGGGCTCGAAAAGACGTCACTTTCAAGCATCGATAACAAGGCCAATTGGATGACCTCCGTTCAGTTATGGAGCCAAGCAGGCAGTACCATTGATAATAATAATAATAATAATCATGTGAAATCCACACAAAATTCTACAATCCTAACAACAACAAACGAGAATGAAAATAATTTTACCAGTAAACAAAGAGATGGTGGAGCTTTTACTCCATTCTCGAAGGAAAGAAACTCATCTTGCTCACCTCCGGCGTTGGTGTTGCCGGAGTTGGCGCTTTCTTCCGGTGAAAAAGATGCTGACCATGAAGAGAAAAAGTATTGTTCGAAAGAGAATAACTCTATCAAAGGTGGTAATAATGGTGATGTTACTGATAATCAAACCACCGTTATGACTACCAGCACTACCACCACCGGAGCCGCCACAAGCTCCCAGACTCATAGGAAGACACGCCGGTGCTGGTCGCCGGATCTTCACCGGAGATTTGTTAATGCTCTTCAGATGTTAGGTGGTTCTCAAGGTAAATTTCATTATATTAATTCCACTAAAATATATACTAATCATTTTGTTCTCTCAAGTTTATGATATTGTGTAATTGTATGATGATTAATAAATCATCATCTGATATATTTTTGGAAACAATATCTCAGTTGCCACTCCTAAACAAATCAGAGAGTATATGAAAGTTGACGGTTTGACCAATGATGAAGTCAAAAGCCATTTACAGGTATCATTCCTTCTCTATATGTGTGCCAAAGTACCATAAGATAAAACAAGCCAATTTTACTTTATAATTTATATATATGTTGGTCTGAGTTACTACTGAGTAAAAAGTTTTTCTGAATTATTTAAATTGCAAAAAAATAGTTCCAAAAACCAACATATATAAAAAGCCATAAATTGTAAAAACCTTTACGGTTGTACTTGAGATAAGTGTTGGACTGTAGGTAAATTCACCAGCTTAATTATTACATGTTTTCTAGTTAAAAGTTAATTAGAACAACATTGAATTTTCATAAAACAAGCTTAGAGCTTTGTAATTTCATATTCACAAATGTTTTTTTTTTTGCAAAGTTAAAGCTTTAATGACTAGAGTAGACCGATTAAACGCAAACCAAGAGATTTATTATGCAAAAATTAAGAGAGATGCCGCTTATACTACATTAATAGACTGCATAACATCGAACGAGCCGATCATATATGAATATATAGTTTCATATAGATTTATTAAATAAAGAGCTAGCTTGAAGCATAAAACATTAAAAAGATGCAAGAAATTAAAAAAACAGATAAATATATAGGGTACATTTCTTCTAATCACCTTCTTACACTTACTTTTAAAACTTTGAACCGAGGCTTAAATTGTAAAAAGAATTAGTAAGTCATAAAACTAAAATAAATGGTAACATATCTACCGTATTTCTAAGTTCATTAACTCATTCTAAAGTAAATGATAGTATGTTCTATTGTTTTTTTAGAAGTATCCTTATCTTTTCATTAATTTTACATTTTTACCAGACTAATCTAAGTTTCCATCTCTCATATTACAGAAATATCGACTTCATACAAGAAGACCAAGTCCAAGCCCACAACCCGCGGGAACTGCAGCCGCGCAGCTTGTGGTTCTTGGCGGGATATGGGTCCCGCCAGAATATGCCGCTGCCACCGGAGCACAAACACTTTACACCACCCACCCGAACGCAAACCCACATTACTGCACACCCCAAGAGTTCTACCCGAACCCCGTCCTGCCACCACCGCAACCGCTGCTCCACCACCACCATAACCGCATGTACAAGCCCTCCTCCCAAACAACACAGAGCTTGCAGGAGTCGAACGGTCGAGGCGGCACAACCACCACCACCGGTGGCAACCGGTCTGAGAGCATCGAGGACGGGAAGTCGGAGAGTGGCGGCAGTTGGAAGGCAGAAAGTGGTGGCGAAACGAAGGCATTGATGCTAAGGGAACAATGTGAAGAAAGTAATGGGAGTGAGATTACCCTGAAATTTTAGAGTTTATATATTAATTTAACAAATTAGTTATTCAGTATTAGTTTGATTAATTATATTTATGTTGCCTTGATATCAGTTATTTAGATTTAGATATAGAGTGAAGGGTAAAAAGGGCATAAAGAGAAAGTGATGGTTTGTTTGTTTGTTTTTCTTTTAATCACAATTTGTATGTTTTTTAATGATTAAAGTACAAATATTGGATTATATTTTGGCTCTTTAGGCTTTTTATTTTATGAAACTTTAATTAACGACGAATTTGCCCTTTTCATTTGTTATTTATTTAACAAGGCAATTAACTTATATTCACGCTCTGAAAAGTAAAGAACTATGGATAATTTCTTATATATATATTACCTAAAAAGTAGTTGCTTACCTATTAGTTTCACTCGTAATTTTTTGATAGACGAGTGAGAGCGAGGACAAATTGAGTAACGATTTGTAATCGAAGTTGAAAGTTTATTCGAATAGATGTCTATTTATCAGGTTTGTATCTAAATGTTTAGGTATATCCGATTGGCATATGATTTGTAACCTTTTCACAATATATATCGTCAAGTAGATGACTTTGTTGCGAATTTTTCTTTGGGATTTTGACATTTTAATTTACACGTTCTTACCAATCCGGTGTAGATTATATAAAAATTCAAAAGTTTAATTTTAACTTTAACTTTTATATCGTTTTATGTAATTCTGGTTAGCATGTGAAAAAAATTCCAAATGTCTGCATAAATTCTTCGAACGTACGCCTTTTTCAACATGCCTTGCTTGAGAAAAGTGGCAACCAGTTAAAACTTAACAGCGAAGCCAACTACTAATTTGATTTAAAAAAGTATTAAAAGGAAGCATAATTTTACGTGGAAAACCCAACAGGATATAAACCACATGTCCACAAATATCTAATGAATTTCAATGCTATAAGGGCTCTTGCAACGGATATAATGTTGGCTGATGTGGGCTAATTGACAGGTTGGGCCGAATTAATACATCAAGTCGGCTGGAATAAAGAAATTAAGGATTAGGATAAAAAGAAGTTGGTTTATTTTTTCTAGCTATTTGATTTCTATTCAAATAGGTTAACTTGTCTAGTTATAAATAAATGAATTGACTTATGATTTCCTAAAGAGAGGTGTAATCTTTTTTTTTAGTTTATATTTCTGATTAATAAATGTGAGAGTTATTCACTAATTATTTACTTTTATTTTTGTTTATACCTATTGGCCGGGACTTGATCTAAACCGTTGCAAAGTCGTAACAGCTTTGTGTGATTAAATTGTTTGTAGCTAGTTTCCGACGCGTTGTAATATTTGTAGCCAGGTGACGACAAGATGTTTTAATGACGGTTTTTCGTGACAGTACCACATCTAACATCTCGGTTTCAGCTAGCCAAATCCATCCTTCTTTGGTATCATACACTAGCATTAACATTAAACACACATAACCAACTGCTTACACTTATCATCTTTCATAAACTGGATATGGACGTTCTAGCTTCAATCAAAATTCAAAAGCCTCAATTTTGCACTTATACACTAAGACGGTTGTGGGCTTAGCATGCGCCTATACATTGAAAATCATGCTAAATCCACGTGGATACTTTGGGGCTTCGACATGTGTCAAGATGTAGGTTAAAATAGCCTACATCATCTCAATTATGATAGCTATATTACAAATCCAGTCTAGTTGTTGACTAAACACAGGATCCTTCATAAGAAACCAGGAGAAAAACATTACAGGATATTCCTTCAAAGAACCACATCCGCTTAGTAACGTATACACGCTTAATTGTTTGAATGAAAACACACAAACCACAGAACGAAGAATAATGGATATCACGATATGTGGTCATAACATGACTATTCAAACACCGTTTCTTTTACCAAAATTATAAATGTTTTTGTCTTTACATATAATCAATTTGGACATCATGCACGATTTTTGTTTAGTTGTAAAAACTATACTAGAGAATGTTCTAAACGACACGTCTAAAGAAGATATTTAGCGGAAAGTTCCATTTAATCAATAAAGTTGACACATGATTGTTAATGGGCTTTATTAATGGGTTGCCGGACTAAAGACAACATACACCCAAAACTTAACGTGAATTCGTCAAATGACCAGATGAACATGAAAATTCTATGTAATCCTAGACACAGCATCCATGTTTGCAAGTTAACATAAACAAGACTCGTCTAACTAACTTGAAAAAAAAGATCAAAATTTTTGCATACTACTTTAAATTTACAAATCTAACACCCAAATATATAAAAATGCACATAAAGCACAACTTTGTACTATAAAATCACAAAATGCATATCGTTATAACTTTCAAGGTATAGCTTTTTTTTATGATTATTAAAACAAATACTTAGATGTTGGTCGTTCAAAAAAAAATGTATACTACAAGTATATTACATATATGTAGTGTAATACAACTTAAGACGTGATTTTTTTTTATTTCTTTACATAACTTCATTATATTCGTTTGAAAGAGGATATTTATGATTTAATTGTGCAAACCATTCTAAAAAATAACAACATATGAAGAAATAAGAAATAAGAAATGAGAAATGTTTGAAGTTCACTTAAGTATGATTTTTTTAATCTCGCATAAAAAGTGGTTTTCTCATTAACCACCTCCTATAACACAATTATAAATCTATATACCATAAAAATAGAGGTAAGATTTTATGTATTTTCATCCAGTTGAAAACCTATAGAGATTTTCGAATTGCAAGTTGAGGTAAATAACGCGCAAGACATCTATCATTGAGGACTGATATTGAGATTTTGTAAAATCTTAGAACGATGTATGCCTTATTTCCCGTATTTTATATTTTAAGAAATCACTTTATCTACACTTGTAATCATAAAAAGCCGCATATATCTCGTTTTCAATCGGATAAAATCAGAAAACGACAATTATGTAAGATCAGAGGTTTCTGTCGATTGTTTTAAAAACGAGTGAATTGATTTCTGATCGATAATCTCGATCAAAAACCAATTCCGATAATTGTTGCCAACCCTTGGACCCTACTTTCTTGGGGGCGCTGCCCCCGAACCCCGTTAATCCCGATCACATGCATTCAAAGAAGCGTGCACTCTTACTTGAATGTCATACGCAATATCTAATTACACTAAAATATCCAACAACATATGTGAGATTTCAGACTTAGTACTTTTTTTCTCATTATTTGAAGTCATTGTTTAATAAATTGACTGAAGGTTTATGCTTTTTCTCTTATGTGATTTTTGTAAAAGATTGTAGTCTTCTTATTTCATTAGAATGCTAAGAAAAGAGATCATGTAGGAAAACTCTAACGTGTATGCCTTCAAAGGGCTACGTCCACGTTGCTATGTACACACGCTCTGAAAGTTTCAATGAAAAACATGTGCCTAAACCACATAATCGAATATACCTGTGGTCCTAAGTCCTAACAAGACAACTTATCTGTTTTTGTCTTTACATATTACGAATTTTAATATCAAATATTATCTTTGGTTAAGTTTTCAGCTGTATAGGTATCAAGGGGCATTTGTATCAATGATAGCTTGGGTACTTCACAAATGAGACATCTCAGCTGGAGTTCCACCTAGAGCATAAAAAAAAGCTCTTGGGTAAGCTAGAGGGTTTTTTCCCACAAACTGGGTTTCCTCCTGGATTGGTGGAGCGGGGTCGCCACGTTTTCAGTGATACGCTGGGTGGAAGGCTGACCTGTTCGTCATGATAAAGCCGGCCGGTGGTCGTGATATATATTCACCGTTCAAAAAAAAAAACAACTTTTGTTAAGTTTTAAAAATCAAATCATAGAATGTTCCAAAGATGATATAATTTCTAGTTTCATTCAAGTCTCAAAAAGATATCTAGAGGAAAGTTCCATTTAACCGATACTCGGTGCTAATGGGTTGTTCTAATGTACGTATTTAAACTTTTACAGGAAACTAAACACAAGATGAATCTAAAAATCGTGAAAGAAAGGGGCTAGACCACGTGAAAAGAACATGTTTAACTTGAAAAAAAGTCGTTTTGTTTTTTGCATATTAATACTATAATAAAAAATATAGACCCAAAATGTGATCATGCATAAAGTGATTGCGTTAAACTATAAAACGATTGAAATGTAATACTTATTTATCTTCTATGTGTTAAATTTTGATATAATATTTGGTCAGCTTGAGTTATCACAAAACATATTCTTAGACTATGCAGTGCGCCTGAGTGAGTGAGGGGTGAGTGAGTATGCCACGCATGAGAGATAGTGATCCATCTATGTGAGTGGAGGGTGGAAAGGCCCAAGTAATTGTGAGTGTGAGTGGGTAAAAAGTATGTGGATTAGGTGGTATATTGTGATTGATAGGAGGGTAACGTGGAATAATGTGATTGGTTGTAAAATTAAAAAAAAAAAGATTTCAAGCATCTGGTGGCTCCACCCATGGCGTCACAACTCACGCCCCATTTTTGGGACCCCTGGACGGTGTTGGGGCGTGGTGAGGGCATGAATCAAACCACTCACACGACACTCCGCGTAAACTTATAAACTTTGCATTAATTTTATGAGTCAAACAAATTAATTAACCCACAAATCCTATCAATTGACAGCTAGATTGCAGTTTGATCTATGACTGAACCAAGCTAACTTATACTAAATCTAGAGTCACACCACTAAGGCACTAACTTAAACTCTCAAACACTCAAAGTTCAAAACGATGTTTACACATTATTTATATCTTTTAGTTTACGTCTAATCTAACGGTGGCATACACCATTTATATCTTACAGTTTAGCAGTTTATTCTTTGTGGAACTCAGCCCATTCCTTTTAAAGATTAATTACGATCGTATTAATTAAAAAAAAATTGTGATCGGGCACCCGGATTTGTTACGTAATTCATTCTTTTATTTTACAATATCATTACTAGATATGTGCGCATTCAATTTCAGTGTATACAATTATGCTAAAAGTCCAGTATCAAATCCATGCCTACAATGAATATTAAGGCATGTCCCTTGGCACATTTTAGTTAGAAACAATATAAGAGATGTTTTTGGCGTTTATACTTTTATGTTAATCCCATTTATAGGTGGTTTGATATGCTAAGTGACATATCCACTACATAGATAAAGGAAAATTTTAAAACCAAAAAAATGAACGTCCCTATTACTTTTTGGAGGCCGATAAGATTACCTTTTAATGCTCAATTTTAGAGTAATTTGCGTTTATCAGCGTAAAACATATGCGTACATCTTTTTTGGTTTGCTATAGCTTTATTTTCTGGTTATACCGTTATAGTAATGCACTTTTTGTATAATAAAACCTAATACTTCGTAGATAAACTCCTAGTTACAATATAATATACGAGTTTCATGATTCATCGCGTGATCAATATTATATAGTTAGTAAACAAAAAACAAGGGCATGTCCTTATAATTTAGTAACATTAACGATTACCACATAAAAATTGACAAATATGATATGACGTAAGTTTAAATTATTTAGGTGTATTAAAATTTAATTAATAAAAATATAATTAAAAGCAAATAGTTATAAAGCAAAAAATCAAAAGAAAAGTGAGTAGCAACCCCACACGTGACGTTTCCTACTTCATGACAAAACTGACACGCGTACGATCTTTATCGGCTTCCCCTTTATAACCAAACTCCAAGGTGAAGTCCATATCGACCTTCAAATCTCTCACGATATACCAAGAAACAAATCTTCCGTACTTCACAAATGGCAGCATATCTCATCCCTGTTCAGCCGTCGCTCGTCGTCCGGGCCTCCGCCGTCTCCTCCTCCACCGCCTCCATCTCCGGCAACCAGAAGTCCGATCCACAACGCAAGAGCTGGTGGACTCCGCTCTTCGGATGGTCCTCCGAGCCTGACTATATCGACTCCACAAACACCCGTAAAATCAACACCAACGATACTAGTTTATCTGAGTCAGATCGGTATCAGAAAACGGTCAGATCTCGTGTTTCTCCGGCGAACTTCACCGACGAAAAGGCGAGGAAACTCCGGATGTTGACGATGGAGACTGAATCCTTTCACGATGCGATGTATCACTCCCCCATCGCTTCACGCCTCGCTTCTGATTTCTCCGATCGTTTTGACCGGTGATTTCTAATTTCCGGTTCGTATGTTTTCGGATGTCGGATTGGTGTCCGGTTGAAGATTAGCGCGGTTAATTAGTGTTCTAATTTCTAAATGCTTCTTTTTCAATTTAGTAACTATGATTTTTAAAATGTTACTGCGTAGATTTGGGAAACAAAAGGGGACGTCGATGTCATCAGATTGTAAACATAATGTTCATGTAGTACTTGAAATGAAATATGTATATAAATAAAATCAAATATAGACTAGTTGTAGCCTTAAATAGTTTTTTTATTATTGATACCGACGCAATTAGTTGTTTAATTTGAATTATTGATGCAAGTTGTAACTGACTACTCTTGTGTTTATCGCCTTCCGGTGTCCAAACTCCAAACACAAAGGCTATTTATTGCGTAGCACTAGAGTTTAGAAACAAATATATATTATATATAAAAAAATCTTGCCAGATTAATCACGATGAACTTTACTTATATTTTTAATAATATTGAAATATACTTTTTTATAACCTTTGTATTATAAATTCATAAGAATTAAAGCTTAACTTGTATCTAGTGTTAAATGTACGCATTCAACTCATTTTGATACGACCGAGATTCATGGTATCTAGTTTTAAATGTACAGATTCATGATACGACCGGGTTCTTACATATGCTGACACATTAGTTTTTCACTCGTTATTCTCAGATACATATTTTACCCCAAGACTACCATACCCACCCTTTTCATATGAAACCGATTAATACTTATTTAATATCATATACTTTATAAGAAGGAAGAGAAAAGAAAAGTTGGGTCCATATAAATAAAAAAGAGTATACAAATCAATTTGTTCTAGAACAGTGTGTTCTAGAATATTTGGACATTCAACATTTGTTCTATGATTGGCTTGTTGAGACTTGTTTAATAAGATTAAGAATTACTGAAATTGTTGCAAGTCAAAAGAGAGTATACAATTTAAGTTAAACACTAAATTAGTAACTAAATGAAAGTTTGCTAGTACAAAATGGAAGATACAAAACTTATTTACCTATAGTTGTATACATAACCATACCATCTGCCCTTAAGTTTCATCTAATTTATATTTAAAAAATAAATGTCTAAATAATGCAATTTAATACAGATCATAAAATCAAGGAAAAAGAAAGTGGGATAACTTCCATTCCATTCTTTCTTACATCACAGAGCATGCTGATTTTTTACTTTTTGACGGTTTTTTATCCGTCTCATCTTCTTTTTCAGATTCATATCCAGGTTCATATCCTGGTTTATTATCTTTTCCAGATTCAAATCCAGGTTTATCTTCTTTTTTTCCAGATTCGTAACCAGATTTGACTTCTGTTTCACGTGAGTAGGGATCAGATTCCTCAATCAAGATTTCATCACGAGTTGATATATAATCGCCATATGGATCGTAATCAGACTCATACTGCTTCTCATAAACTTCCTGAGTCGAGTTAAGAGATTTAATCTCATACACAAATAAACAATTAAGCTCTTACATTTAATCACTAAACGTAATATTATACCTCCATTTCTGTATCAACTAATTCAGATCTGGTGTCAGTTTTCATTTCCCCCTCAAGCAAGCTTGATGTGAACGCGACAGTTTTATTACCAACAGGTAATTTGGACATCTCTCCGATCTTGTAAACATCCTCCTGTTTATTTACCACCCAAAGCCCAGATTAGCAAAACTCAAACTGTTAGTCTGTTACTAATTATATTACAATCAAGTAAACATCATGTATTTCATCATACTCGTGTAGAAGTTAATACAAAAAAAGGGATAAAAAACACTACAAAGCAGCCTTACCAATTCTGGACCATTGATAATACATCGAACAGTTTTCAACTCTGTAAATGATGGATTCATTTGTTTTGGTCGACCGGTTTTTCTCCATCCTCTTACCTCTGTAACATTAAACAAAACAGATATCAAAATGTTTGTATTACAAAGAACTGAAGAACAAAACTTCAAACAACCGTTTCACATAATAACCGAAGAACGTACCAGTGTAGTCAATGGTATCACCAACTAAAATCCTAAACCAATCAGGAGTCAATCTACCAATCTCCATCAACTCAAAAAAATCACGCCGACAAAGATAATACGCCCCCGTGCTTAGTTGAAATCCCGACAAATCTCCTCCAATAACTTCCTCCCATCCCATGTTATTTTCCACAATTTCTTCATCAGAATACACGAGACTCGCACCACATTCAACTACCTCCAATCCGCTCATCACAACAATCGAGACGTTAACTGTGTCTCCAGTGTCCAATTTGTTTCCAATTGGCCAATAACTTAACCAGTTACATACATCACCGAATTCAGGTTTACCAAATACTTTAGGATTGTACATCAAATCAACAACACCATTTGTCGTACTGATTTTACAAAACCATGTACCGTCATTACCCGATATTGCATACTTGAAAGATACATTAATTCCTTTGAGCCTCTTATTCTCGGGACACAAAGGCACATCAAAGGACAAAAAAGGTAATTTTGATATATACTTGGGTATCAAGTTTGGATCATCAATATTCGGTAGAGATGTGCTCATTATATCAAATTCATACAGCATCTGTACCACACAAACAAAAGGGAACAAGTATTTTATATAATTAGTTTGCCATATGGTACATTAATGATGTATTTCGTTTTCAGAGGGAAACAACCAACCTGAATATACCACTTTCTGCCTACTGTGAGCTCATCATCACCAACAAGGCATATATCGTGGTTTTGATATCCTTTTAGCCACTTCATGTGTCCCAAATCGGTTTCATCAAGTTTAGTTATCGGTACCAACTTGATGAAGCCTTCAATCTCATACAAATTAATACAACCTTCGTAACCAAACTCTTGCAAATTGAACCGTGGTGATTGGAAAGTTATTTTCTCTAATGACTTGCAGTAATATATATACAATTCCGCAAGTGTATTTGGGAGAAAAAGAAGTGATCTGAGTTTAGAGCATAAACTCAGGTCAAGAACCCGAAGGTTTTTAAGATGATCATAATAAGGTAAGAACTCAAAGAGACTATTGCATAAGTTCAAGTACTGTAAATATGGTTGACCACTGAAACACAATGTATTAGAATCAGTACATTCAAGGTTGCAGTCTTTGAGGAATAACCGACGTAACAAAAACGGAAACGAAACATTAAGTTGTTTTGTAACAACTCCACTGGAAGTAGAAGCTGCTAAAAGATTTATTTGCTCCCTATTAAATAGGTTTTTACACCCTGTCATGTTCACTAATTCAAGATTTGTAAGGTCTTTAATGGTTTCACAAATAGCAACCAAACTGTAACAGTTCCAAAGAATTAGAGTCTCAAGATGAGGCATATTGAAGATGTTGCGGATTTCAGATAGATTGCGCGAGTCTTTAAGATTTAAAATCTGCAATGATTGAAGAACCTGTTGCACAAGTTGTGATATTAGTTTAATACCGATGGTTAACAATCAAGAAGGAACAAAAAGATGATATTGGGTTCATTACCATAGGGGGTTCAAATACTTCCAATTTGCTATGACTCATATCTATCGCCACCATGTTTCCCATGTATAAATCGAATGGTATGGTTGTTAATTGGAATCCATGCCAGCAAAACCATCTTAAATCTTCAGAAAAATACTCATAGGGTCCATGTAGTTCCACAAAATGTAGTTGGAGCAACTTTAGGTTATACATATTTTTTAGTGCGAATGTGCTAAGGTTTGATGACTGCAAATTGTGCATGAAAGACTTAGTATGGTGTCCACATGGACATATGCAAGAAACACATCCAACAACTATAATCCCAAACATCAATTAAAAAAGTCAAAAAGCCAAACTTTGAATTTTGACTTATTCTATGTTACCTTGAATGTAGAAGTATGTTCCAACAACATTTTCATATTAAGTGCTAAACCTTCTATTGATTTGGAACCCTAAAAGGAAAACACATGAGACCATAGAAGTTAAATGAAAAAAAAAACCTTATGAAAAAAATGGAGCATAGTGAAAGTAGAAAAAATAATAATATTAATAAATATACAAATATAAAGCATCTTACGATTCCGTTGCTCAATATTTTATAAGAGTCTCTACTAAACCAAATTCTACTGCGCTTTTCAGGAAATTTCACTGATTCTTGTCGGACTATGTTTTTCCCCATCTCTTGAAGCAATCTATGCATCATGAGTTTTTTGTTTGGTGAAACAGAAAGAAGGCATCTACTAATTAGAGTTTTGATCCCAGACATTGCTGAGTAATCAGGATCCAATATCTTTATCACATAATCAATGTCTTTACCTATAAAGAAACAAGCAATATGCAAAAACAACTCTTTCTCTGAGTTATATGGCAATGACCAGTAGCTCGTTATAAGTACATTTTGAATTCGAGCATCAATATCTTTTTCCAGTAAATTTAATTGACTTTTCCAATTTGGGATGGAATTTTTCTTGAACAAAGATGAGCCCAACACTTCAAGAGCCAGTGGATTTCCTTCACAATATTGTACTGCTTGTAGTGCAAGTTCTTCAAAGCCCGCCATAGGAATTTTGGACCCAAATGCATG
Organism: Stevia rebaudiana; assembly: GCA_009936405.2. Lineage (NCBI taxonomy): Eukaryota > Viridiplantae > Streptophyta > Magnoliopsida > Asterales > Asteraceae > Stevia > Stevia rebaudiana. The sequence continues at coordinate 730,885 of WOUH02000045.1, read as the reverse complement.
GCGGCTTATAAGCTCTAACGACTCATCATTATTCAATAATCTCATTTCATACTTTTGACACCTTCGATACGGAAAGTAAAACCAATTGTCTGTATTTTCTCTGGTTGTAATTATAATCTTGCTATGTGCGTTAATCTCTTTGTTTCCTAGTAAAGAAACTAACTGACTATGTTCAGTAATGTCATCAAGAACAATGAGAGTCCTTTTAGTTTGCAAGGCTTCCTCAATTATACACGTACCTCGAGAAACACCAGGTATTTTTCTCTTTTTCCCCCCTAAAATATCTTTAAGAAGTTGTTCTTGTATTTCAAGTAAATCATTGTGTCCTTTACATCTGCTACCAATGTTTTCAACAAAACTCACATATTCAAATAATTTCAAATTTGAATCGTATATATATTTGGCTAGGGTTGTCTTACCACTTCCACCCATACCATAAATGACTAAAAATTCAAGATTGTGTTGATCCAACCATGAATTGATCTCCTTATAACGAGTGGACATCCCTGTTATATTGTGTGGAAGATGAACTTCTTTGCGATCTAACTTATTGTAAATTGTATCAACAATTTCCTTCAAAAATCTTGTTTCAGACCTGCAAGAAAGAAGGCATCTACTAATTACTTTTCTACTTGCTTTCCACACTTATCCATTGAAGAAAACAAAACAAAACAAAAAATATTTTTTTTTTTCTTTTTGATGCTTTACGCTAAGAAAATGAGATCTTCAATGAATATTGAAATCCAGACAGTTCAATCAAACTACATCGGATTTGAAAAAAACTTGATTTCGAACAATAATAATGAACAGAGAACCATACCCTGAAAGAACCACTCCGGACAAATCAGCAACCTCCATAAGAGCCATCTTCCACCGGCTTACGTTGCTATCGGTCCATCTCGAAGAAGCTTTAACTTCAACAGAGAATCGATCTTTCTGTTTCCTAAGATCTGCAGGATTAACGTGAAAGAAAACAGGTAGAACAAAATGATTTCGCTTCTTCCTTTGATCGAGGATGAGCAGAAGTTCATCAAGGCACCAAGTGGAAGTTGCATAATTCTCCGACAAGACAACTATTGAAGCCCTAGATTCGTTGATTGCTCTCTCGATTTCAGGTTTCAGTTGTTCACCTCTGTTGATTTCTTCGTCGTCTCTAAACGTATAAATTCCTGCTTGAATCAATTTATGGTATAGATGATCGGTAATAGAATGTCGAGTATCTTCGCCTCTAAAGCTTAGAAAGACATCGTAGCTGCTAACAGTAGCACTGGAAGAAGCCATGACAGCAGAACTGGAGCTGGATGCCATTGAAATTAGATATGGGAGAGTTGAAGTTATTGGTCGTCGTTTAGATTCTACTTATTTAATTTGGTTAAATTACTTATTTGGGTTTTATGTCTCGATTCTTATGAATTTAAGTCTTCTAAATATTGTTTGTCTTCAAAGATGCTTATCCTTATTGATTTATTGTTAAGATCAAGTGAAATGACGATAGCAAAATAAAATATTTAAATTAAAATATTTAAATTACACTTTAACGTCTTCACATTTTTAAGCATTTAATTTAAGTTTATAAACATGTCTATTTTATTCGCATGGATCATTTATTTAATTTACTCAAAGTATATAAAAAATAGTTAAGTTTGCTTTTTGTCCTAAGATTTGTCCATTTTAACAGTATCAAGTCAAATTGTCTTGTATCATGGAACCAGGTTTAAAAAGTTTAACGATTTTCATCATCGATATTAACTTCGTTACATTTTAATCGATTTACACTTAAGGGATACTTAGTGTAGGGATGTTAAACGGGCTGTTTTTAAGAGTTGACATGTCTAACTCGAAAGTTGACATGAAACCAAACACAACACAACACAACACGAAACTTTAAATTATGTCAAATATATAAACTCAAACACTTCATGATTAAAAAGTATTCATAATGATTACGTGCTTTGCTTGTAACATCCGAGAATTTCCGGTTATATATTCCGATATGTAATTGACGTCCTTCGTTTATGAAACGTGTACGTGAAATTTATTGCGTCACATCACATCTTGAATCATAAGTATAAATATATATAATAAATACAAGACAATTAAAAACAAAGTTAAAACTAGTAAACTATAAATTCATTTAATTTTATTAAGTTTTTATAAAAACTAAGCACTAATTATATAATTTTTGTGGCCAAAATACAAAGAGGGAAACCTTATTTTGGTTTAAAACCATACATGGTGTTCCAACTATAAACTCTAAAACATGGAGGGGCCAAAGATGCTAAATCCCAAAACCTTAACTCCTTTGAACCCCCCCCCCCTCTCGGTCGTCCTCTGCATTCACGCCTCCATCTCCGGTGGCCGGATCCGGCAATACATCGCCGGAGGAAATCAATAACTCCATTAAAAGCAACCATTTAACACGGAAATTGATGCTCCATGACCTAAAACGTGCGACTAACCCAACCTAATCGACCATTTCGGTTAAAATCCTTTTAATAACTCGTAATCAAAGACATAAAACCCGTAATTAAACTCGCATTAAATCAATCGTTTTGGATGCAATCATAGTCGATTAACTGAGTGATTACAATCATATCCTCATTCCAAGACTATCACGATCACAATGTTGCTTTAACACATATTAGAGATCAAGATCTGGAACTCGAGGAAACTCAAGAACCGTCGCTCACGGCCCCCATCCCAAACCCGATCAATTCCTAACCAATCGAGGTAATTCAATTATCATTCTACTCGTTTTCATGCATAGAGTAGAAGCCCTAAGTTTTCTCTATCTATCTATCAATGATCGGATTCAATTTGAATGATTTAGGAGTTAGGGCTCGTAAGTTAAGAATTGGGGAAGAACACTAGTTAGGGGTTATAAAAATTTGAAACGCAAGTTAAACAAAAATCGTCCAGATAGCGTGATGGTTAAGAACCTGCCTCATTTTCGAGAGGTCTCGGGTTCTATCCTCCTCCATATCGATTTTTACCATTTTGATTCCATTGCTTCATTTGTACTTTTTATATAAAACATGTTAAATTCATAACTAAATCATTTCTTGTCCAAATATTATGTTCTTTATATCAAAATGCATCTTTTAATGAATCTGATTTTATAAAAATATAAAACCAAGATTTTGATAAACTTTATAAAAAAGGGGGTTATACTTTAGTTTATGATTGATTTAAAACAAATTATACATAAGACAATACATAAAACTATTTTCAGAAAGTTTATATATTTAAACTCCGATAATCTATGAATACATTATAAACCTATGTTTTGGTTACCATTGTGGACTATTTGAATTAAACATAAAACGATTACAAATTTTATAAACTATGTTTATAGATGACCCTATAATTCCTATATTATTTTGTTATTTAAATCTTGTTAAATAAAATATTTAACCTTATACATT
>WOUH02000045.1:688353-702058 GCA_009936405.2 Stevia rebaudiana | reverse complement strand
CCACGTAAACGTTTCATTTAATGATCGACGACATTTATATGACGGAAATTTGATCGGAAAAATCTCGGATGTTACAACAATTTTGTGGTTGATCCAAATAATATATATGAATGAACACAACGAACTTGACAACCATATCATCTAATTAAAAGTTATTTGAAGACTCACAAATTTGAATATCATCCTGACTAATAATTGTTTGTTGAAAATCTTCCTCTGCATTTAATACAAACTGAGGTGTACAGTTAGGAGTGATGATGGAAACATGAAATTTGGGAGCTTGGGTAGATATTTGCAGAAAAAAGGTTAATTCATGAATAATTTCCTAGATCTCCAAATGACGGTTATGGTTCTTTAATTTCAAAGAATATTACTTCCTTGCCCTTTTTGGGTTTAAACGATACAATTCCAAATAATGTTACTTGTCACTTGGTTGAATCTTCAAAAGGCATAAACCGGGTACAAAAACAACTTATATTCTCAATATATTGTGATTTAGATGATACAGATCATATTATGGTTAATCGGCACTTAGTTGACAATTCAAAAACTGGTCCACAATATTCTATTTTCCAAGAGCAGCGTACACTCTCACCATGTTATGATATTTCAAGTGTCATTCACAACAGTTTCCTAAATTCGAATATGTGATGATAGAAGCATGAAATATGGGAGTTTGGGTAGTTGTCACTGCAACAAAATGTTAACAAACATATAAAAAAAATTAAAAAATATTTCATTACGACCGTGACATACTATTTCTGCCAACTTTAGAAAACAGGCGGCTACGGACCGTAACCCTTGTTACGGCCCTTATCAAGGGGGTTCCGGCTTGGTCAAAGGGGGTCCAAATATCCCCACCTTTTAGAAATTCAGATATTATCCAATTCTATAATTATATATGAAAAGCTTACCGATTAAAATCATGCTCTTCGTTTAGCAGCTTCTCTCCATCAGAGTCAACAAAGGCTCGTTGCTCAATGAGGTACTTATGTGAGAAAGATAAAAATATATATATATATATAAATACACTAGCTTAAAAACGTGTATTACACGAGATTATATAATCATCATTTAACATTTTATCATTAAATCATTGCATATATATATATATTAAGTTACTATGTTGTGAACACTCAAAAACATAAACGTTTGACACTTTTATGACTATAAGTTATACTTTGAGATTTTAAAATTATTCATTAGAAACTTTTTAAAGACAAATTCCTTGAATTTAGTTGATAATTCTACAAATTATGAAAATGTCAAATATAAAATTTAGATAATGTAAGTGCCATTTTCCTCTCTAATATTTCCAAGACTTAAACAACTTTAGTCCACCCTTAATACTTTTCATCCATAACTTTTCAAGTCTTAACAAGTTTTGCCATTAACCTTTAACAGAAAACTGTTAAGACTTGAAACGTTAGGGACGAAAACTATTAAGACCTGAAACGTTATGGACAAAAACTGTTAAGACTTGAAACGTTAGTACAAAAAACTGTCAAGACTTGAACGTTAGGGATGAAAAATTTTAAGATCTGAAACATTAGGGATGAAAATTGATAACACTTGAAACGTTAGAGACCGTTTCTGTCAACGGTGGACTAATATTGTTAAGTACTGCAAACCTAATGGATAAAAAGTGTACCTTTTTAAATATACATGATAAGGGGAAGGTTCATGCGAAAACTACTTTCTCATGCAAGAACCAAAAAACCATAACTTGATGCATTTAATACATTCTCATTTCTTCATACGTTATTATTTTTTAAAACGAATTGCATTATTGAATAGCATATTTTCTCATTTTTCAAACGAGTATAATGATGTCATATTAAAAAGAAAAAACAATTTGCATCATAAAATTATAATAATACATATACGCAGTATGATGATAATTTACAAAATGTATATTTGCGGTTCCTATAGTGTTTTTTCGATGTATCTATGTATTTAACGGGTATCTGTTAAAAAAAACTTGTATACTACATATATGTAGTAGATTACAACTTACAACGCAATTTTTATTTCTATTTTTTTACATAGGTTCATTATACTCGTTTGAAAGTAGAAAAAATTTGTGATTTAATAGTGCAAACCGTTTTAAAAAATAATAACATACGAATAAATGATAAATGTTTTAAGTTCACTTAAGTATGGTATTTTATTTCTCGCATAAAAGTGGTTTTCTCATTAACCACCCCTACAAGATAAATACTTAATTAGATGAAATTTAGATCTATCTTATAATTTAAGATAATATAAAAGGTATAAAAGAATTCAAAATATTAATCTAATTAATTTAATCAAAAAACTGTTGAAAAATTAAGAAAATGTAACGTGGCATTTTGTTAGAATGTTTTATTAGAGGTAGATTTAACCGATGAAAATTAAATTCTTGCATAGATATGTTAACGAAAACTGTGGCATGCCTGAGGCGCCATGTTTACCACTGATTTGATGACAGCTTAAATAGATTGCTTAACAACATTAGAAGAAAAGATGATATAGGCTATTAGGCTATTAACTAAAATATCACTTACTTTACTTACCGATTAGTAAGTCTATGTGTAGTAGGGCCTAACGCACCGGCGTGAAGATGGCATCACGTCCAGCACACCAAAACGGGGAGGGGGTGTGATGGGGCGTGGGAGGGTTGGGCGTGGAGGTGGCAACGGCGTGGAGGTGGTGGACATTTCAATGATTTGAACGTTGACGGGTCAAAAGGAACCGTTGGGAGGGTTAAAAACTCTAATTTCTTTTTAAACAAAATCCTATATATAAACCCACAATCTCATATTTTTCACAACAAATTCTCATCTCTTCCTCTAAATCTTCTTTATATTTTTCAAACACACAAAATGGTGAACCCGGCATATTTGTATTATTCATCTTCCGATTCGAGTAGCAGCGGTTGGGGCCGAGGTGGAACATTATACTTAACAGATTGCTAGACCAATTCAATTAAGAGCTTATATAAACCGTGACCGTGCAATGGCTCACGAACTCTGGTTTAAAGAATATTTTTGTGATGATTCGACGTACACTAACTACCAATTTACACGTCGTCTTCGCATTAGTCGTAATCTTTTTCGCCGAATATGTTCCGATCTCGAAGAGCATGATGAGTATTTCAACAAAAATATGATGCTAGAGGCATAATCGGTTTTAAAAGCCTGCAAAAATGTCCGTCCGTGATCCTTTAACTCGCGTACGGCACTTATGCGGATTAGTGGGATGACTATTTAATAATGTCGAAGAAAACGTCATGTGACAGTCTTAACCATTTTAGTAAAGATATGCTTTTATTTATTTTTATATTTTTCATATTATTTATGTATGTTAGTATTATTTTGTAAAATATTTGAACTTTACAAAATTATAGGTATTATTCGTCTATACCGAGAAAAATATACGTGGATGCCGAATTTTACCCATGTTCAACAACTCTTTGACTTTCATGCGGAGCGACATGCGAGACACCACCATGTGATTTCTATTTATGTAGTTTGTTTAATTAACTTGCATGTTTAATTTAAGTGTTTTTTTTTTAATTATGTAGTTTTTAAGAATATTTGAATGTTTAAATATGTTTTTATAATTTATTTGTTTTTTACTTTTAATATTTATATAAATTAAAAAAACTAAAAGAAAATTAATGATTAAACTAATCATTAAAATTCTTTCACCCTCACTCACCCATTACACTGTTTTCCATCACTCAGGCTATGAGACTCTTTCTTATGCGTGTAACTGACGGGTCATCAATCACACTCCTCCCATTACACATAATCTTATTATCTGCTACAAATTAAAAGATGAAGGAGAGGAAGAGATAAAATAAAATTAGGATTTTGTAACATTGGTAAATGCATAAACAACAAAAGCATATTCGACTAACAAAATATCACAGTCGAACTTACCAAACCATCAAAAGAAGAAACCAAATTAACTGCTTTATAAGCCGAGCACTGTCATGGTTGATTCTCTTTTTCTCTCTATTTCGCAGAGTTCATCAGGGGAAGTTCAATTCGCAGATCTCTAAATAAATGAATTATCATCATATTACATATGTGTATTATTATTGCAGTATGTCATACTGCTATATGAAGAATGAATAATTAGATGAAAATAACCAAGAAAAAACCGAATATATTATATTAAGAAACGCGGATATAAATTCAAAGTGCTAGTATGTCATACGGCTATATGAAGAATGAATAATTATATGAAAATAACCAAGAAAAAAACGAATATATTATATTGAGAAACGCGGATATAAATTCAAAGTGCTAATATATGAATTATCATAATATTACATATGTGTAGTATGTCATACTGCATGTATGATGCAATTCACATATACGTAGTATAGAACAACTTACGACGTTTTTGTTTTTAATATAATTTTATTATAGTCGTATTAAATATAAAAGAAATTTGATTCTATAGGGAAATTTATATAAAGAAATAATAACGTACAAATTCTGTTTAAAGAAAAATTAAATGTGGCTATTTGGTTTTACAAGAGTGAATGGTTCTCAAATAAACATTTTGTATAAATCAAGACTGGGGCAGTTAATAGGTCTTCTAAACCATTAAATCATTACCTCGTTGGGGTCAGAGGATCGAGTTAGGGTGATTTTCACTTTTCAGCCTATAATATTATTGAAATCAAAATTATGATTTTTGTGAACTTATTTAACGCACTAGCTATTGAAATCAATTCTTCAATTCTTGAGACAAAAAAGTGTTCTAAGTTGACCAAACCCAAAAAGGACAAACAATACATGCTTACTTTTGACTCCATGTTTTAAAAACCGGTTCAAACCGGCCGGTTAAACCGGTTGAATCGGGTTTTTTGCATATGACTGGTACGATACATGGTGGTTTTATTGGGAGGTTTTTTAGTATTCGAACCAGCCGGTTTTATCGTTTTTCTGTTCAAACCGGAGAACCGGTTTTCTTCCAAGGTAAAAAAAAAAAAAAAAAAAAAAAAAAAAAAAAAACACGGCACTAATTAATTTATGTTGGTGATTCGACGATCATAATACGATACCATAGAGGATTCGACGATTCGGTGACTTCATCTTGAGCTTGACGCATTTAACACCCCAATGTCATAAACATATCATACACATTTTATTGATCTTTGTTAGGAATTTTAGTACTTTTAAATTGGTTTTGGGTTATATTTTAAATATGGATTTTATTAATTGGGAATTCTCAGGTATGTTTAGTTTCAAGGTTAAATAGTCAGACCGGTTGAACCATCCGGTACAACCGGTTGAACAAATTTTTTTTTGTTAATCCGGTATGATTAAAATACCGGTTTTTGAAACATTGTTTTTGACCCATTAGTTGTTGGATTACCGGCTCTCTCTAGGATCTCGCCACTAGGGCTGTAAACGAACCGAACGAACACGAACGAGGCTCTGTTCGTGTTCGTTCGTTTAGGTTTTACCGGACTAACGAACTGTTCGTGAACAAAGAACCGAACAAGATTTCATGTTCGTGTTCGTTTGATAAGGAAAAACTTTGTTCGTGTTCGTTTGTGTTCGTTCGGTAATTTCACAAACGGATACAAACAAACACAAACGAACACTAACGAACACAAACGAACACTAACGAACACAAATGAACACAAACGAACACTAACGAACACAAACGAACACAAACGAACACAGATTTGTAGAAAACTAAAAAATTTACATATTTGATCTCAAAATGGCAACATACATTAGAAAGTGTACTTGACATAATAATTATCTGAAATACTTCAATATAAACATCAAGTTCTAAATGACAAAACAAGATCTAATGCCTCAAAGCATAAACCATCCCAAAATAATATCTAAAGCTTGAAATTCTTCATTCCATCAAGACACCAACCATGAATCCTTTATCCCTAATTCACCATTTCCATGCCATCCTGAGATTATTAATGAACAAAGAAGTTAAAAAAATGCAAAAAGACGTAAAAAGATGAAGTTATTTTCTTCGACAACATATGACAGCTTAATCAAAATTATTCAAATGTAAAAGGAATCTTGTCAAAAGATATTACCAAAACTTCTGAAGATTCAAATGATGAACGTAGATCAGCATATTGATCTTCATTTGATTGGAGTAGACTGCTACATGAGACATCAAACATCAGACATCTGCATATCTAAAAATCATCTAGTAAATTAAACAAATGTGTCATGAAGTAATCATTAGTACATTATCAAGATCTGAGCTCATTAGTGCAAAAACATCAACATAGCAATAAAACCAAACATCAATATATAATATATACTCAATTTCTTCAAGTGTCTAAAATAGTGGAAATACACATAACTCATAGATTTTCTAATCTTACGAAAATGTATAATACATACTCAGTAAAAACATAAATCAGTTTGTTTCTTGAGAACATAAATAGTGACCGAGGAAGAAACTTACGTGAAAGAGCCTCGATTGGCTGATAGACCCAAACATGACGGTCGGAGAAAGTAGAGGAGGAGGCGACGGAGGAGAAGGAAGTCGGCGGAGGCGGAGCAGAGGTGGAGCAGACGAATGGGCGTAAAACTCGTTGGTGGCTGAGGAAACGTTGGTGGCTATTGAAAATTGAAAGAATGGTGCCCTAGTTTTGAAAGAATGGAATGGATGGAAACGGGATCTGAATGTTTTGGGGGTTTCAATTTATATTTTAAAACAAATTATATTATAATTTATACTAAAATGGTATTGCATACGAACGAACGTAAACGAACATGAACCAACGAATTCGAACGAACGAATTCGAACATAAACGAACGGACATTCACGAACACGTTACCGAACGTTCACGAACATAAATGAACGAACGGAGCCTTTGTTCGTGTTCGTTCATTTAATTAACCGAACGAAATTTCTTGTTCATGTTCGTTCATTTACTAAACGAACGAACACAAACGAACTTCCCGCCGAACGGTTCACGAACTGTTCGCTGAACGTTCGGTTCGTTTACAGCCCTACTCGCCACCAGTGATGGCGTCTGTGAATCTGTGACGCTGATTCTTTGATCATCCGGCGAACCCATGGCTTTAAAAAGTGTTGATTCTTAAGACATTTTGGGTTGCCGATAGAAAATGGCCGCTAGAAGAGAGAGAACACAGATAGAGTGTTTATGACATTAATATAATGAAACGGTCGCAATACCTCGGTCCTAAATCCTAGTTATGTATTATATAGAAAGACTTGAAATATGAAAAAGTAAAATAAAAGAAGAGAGGATATAAATCTAAATCTTGTAAAATTATGATACATGACACTAAATCTAAATCTTGCACATCCTCAAGAACATTTATCTTTATAGTCGATGTATCAACTTGAGTTCAATAATAAGAAGAGGAAACATGATATACAATGAAGACCTAGAAACAAAGGAACCACATACAGGAAAATACGAAGACATTTATTTAAGTAAATTCACGAGGAAATACCCTATATAATAAAAAGCAATGTAGTTTACTTAGGGATATACTTCAATGAGAGATCTTAAACCTAAGATAGGAGTAATTTTGTAATCACTAAATCCACCATCAAGGAAAAGCTTTGCCCAATCTTTCTCGTTCCTCTCTCTTCCGGTTACACAAATCATCATAACCATATCAAAGAAAAGTTGAGTCTCATATGATTCATGATCACCTTGGTCAAAGTTCAACACCATGTCTATGATCACTAGTTTTCCTCCATTTTCTTTGCTTGGAATCGCCTTTTTGCAATTCTTCAATATCTTTATGCACTCATCATCACTCCAATCATGCAAAATCCACTACTTTTTACATAAATTAAAATATAAATCACTGTTAAAATTTCATTCTACACAATTTATCAATCTAAATTATAGTATATACTATAAATATAAATTAATGAAATAAATGAGTTAGAGCGTAATATGTAAAACGTAATGAACAAAAGTAATGCATCATGATTTTTCATTTTCTTTAAACATGAAAAATTATGACCATAAGACACAGTGCGGCCGTCCGTGAGAATTGCTGAAAATCTGAGTCCCAAATTGAGTAGAAAATATGGGCTCATAAAATATAATTAGTCTAAAAAACTATATAAAAAACTTAAAATATAAAAAACTCAATTATAAATATATATTGGATTTAACAAAAACTCAATTTATTTGGAAAACCCCACGAAACCCATATGCTACATATGTAACGGTGTTTTTTTTTTTTTATATTTTCGTAAAATGCTTTTTTTAAAGCGCTACTAGATATTGTATTAAATGGAGTAAATTACATATATAACATTTTGCTGAAATAAAAAAAAAAATCTGATTTTTTTTATTTATTTCTTACATACATTTAAAAAAAATGTATTCGGCATATTTTTTAAAGTGACCAAATGAAAACCAACACTTTATTTAAATAAAATACTTTCACATATGTTTATCCTTCCACTGTATAGATATATACACGATGAGAATCAAATGATAATAATTAGGATTGAAGAAAACCTAAAAAACAATTATCAATCATCAACTTCTTTGAATATTTTTTTCATAAATTTTAATTATAAAGTTAGAATTGTAAAAAAGGTATAAATATGTAAGTCACGTTTTTACACATATATGTAACTTATATGTTATATACATGCAGGGTATGGATAAAATAGATACCCAATTTAAATGAAAAAACTTAAGAAACTCATATAAATCCATATAAAATTATTATTAGTTTATACAAAAAATATGGTAGATTTTATACCTATTTTTATCATATTTAAAAGAAAAATTAAAAAAGAGCTGAAGTAATTTTTTAAAAAGAAAAATATGCAAAAAATAATTTTTAAAAACATTCTCATGGGTGTTCAGAAGTGTTACATATTTAACATGTCTGTATTTTACTAAAAATATCATTTTTTTAATAATTACTCTGTGCTTTTTTATTTATTTACCAAAAGTAATAAAATTGAATATAGAGTAAAAAAAATTAAATTTTTAAGCTTAGACTATTACATGTGTAAATACAGGGTTTACATAATTTTTTGAGTGAGTAGGTTTCTTGTTTATATTTCCTCTATATATATATCCAATGATTTACACATATGTAAAGTTGTGATACATATTTTTTTTCCACAGCTCCAGCCTTAAAAATAAAAGTTAAGAAAAGAAATATAAAAACTATTTGTTGGTAATAGTTTTCTAAGTTCTCTTCAATTTTAATAATTTCCATTTAAATCCTTCATATATATAGGTGATGACTTAAACAAAAACTCATTTGAGTTGGAAAACCCAAAAAACAAATATCTTACATATGTAACATGGATTTTTTATTTATTTATTTATTTATTTTTTTCTTTTTTTAGAATAATTTTATATTCAATTTTGTGATTAATGGTGAGAAATTATAAAAAAAGGGACGAGTGAATGTTTTTTTTTTAATTTAACATAATTACATATATAAAATCATACGTTATGTTTTTTATTTCTTAAATATGTTTTAAGTACTAGACTTTTTTTTTATTAAAAAAAGTGACAAAAATACATATAATTTTTTTTTAAGAATAATTTTACATATGAGTCTTTAGGATTTCTTAAAATCCAATGGTTTTCATTTATATTTCTCACACACACACACATATATATATATATATATATATATATGGAGAATGATAATTTGAGAAAAAAAGTCTCTCATGTAAGAACTACAAACCCATGTACACTTAGGTTTTTTCAACATTTTCTTATTTCTTCATACATTATTATTTTTAAAAATACCAAATTTATATTATTTTTCATACGAGTATAATGAAACTATATTGATAAAAATTTGTTTCGCAAGTTGTTTGCTACAACATTTATGCAGCATGACATACTATACATATTTAGTATGATGGTTATTTACGTATTGTGTCCTTTGGATTCATAATCACGTTTACTAAAAGGATTTATTCAGTGTTTTCTTTGTTTTCCTTACATCTATTTATGTATATGACATATATGCATAATTACACACTGCAGTCATACTACCCATATGCAGTTTGATGATACTTCATATATTTTAGTACTTTGAACTAGTTTATGTGTTTACTATAAGAATTTCATTAGTTTTTTTTTTGGTTTTTTATGTATTTATGCATACTGCATGTATACGGTATCAACATACTACATATATGTAGTATCTCGCAACTAACAATGAATTTAGCTTCATTGTACTCGTATTAAAGATACGAAAATCTGTAATTTAACGATGCAATTCGTTCATAAAGTATATGAAGAAATGAGAATTGTTTAATGGTAACTTAAGTGGGGTTTTAGTTATTGCACACACACTGATTCTCTCATGAAACATCAACCATGTATATATAAAAAATAATATATACATATTATTATATAGTGCTTGTTTAGTGGTATTAGAAAAAATGTTTAAAAAAACAAAGTCATTCAAGATAGATAATGCGAAATATAAGTTTACCTTAAGCAAAAGCGCATTACCATTAGGAACGGCTTCAAACATGTCTCCACCAACATAATTCATGTTCTTAATTCCAACCAAACCATCAACTACACAAGGAAGATCAAAACAAATGCATTTAGTATCAGGAAAAGCTTTAGCTAAAGCTTTGGCAACTCTCCCAATTCCACCCCCAACATCAACAATGGATTCTAACCCTTGAAATACAAACCCACAATGTTCCAAAATAACACTCGTAACAAGTTTTGCATCACTGGCCATAGCTTCATTAAAAAAGTGATTAAACATAGGCTCTTGGCTAGACATATCCCATATACTCATCCCATGAGTTGTATGAAAAGGGTTGACATCATCATTTTGGAACCACTGACTCATGTGTTTCCATGGATCCAATAGTATGGGATCCAACATGGCTAGCACAAGGGGCCTAAGGCTTAAAGAGTCTTCGTTTAGAAGCAATCGGGAAGCGGGAGTTAACAAATAGCCTTCTGCTTCCTCCTCATCATATTCCCTGGTTATCGGGGATACAGTTTGTTTCACAAAGAAACCAGAGTGAACAAGGATGAGCATAAGCCGATACACAAATTGCGTTCTCTCTTGTTTTATAGGAAGGGCTTCAACTAATTCAGAAAGCAACATTGGTGAACCGTGTCGATCGATTATATCAGGTATTTGTAATTGTATTGCACATTTGAGTGACATGGAATTTATAAAACTGAAAATATGGTTCCATATGTGAGCTTGAGAATGAAGTAAGTTTTTAGATAGCTCAGTGTTTTGCATTGCCATTTCTTTGTTCATACAATCTAGTTTGAGAGACAAATTGACATGTTGAAAGCTTGTCAATATATAGAAAGAATTGTGAAGAACTATTACTAAGATGAACTTGATCGATAACCTCGAAGGTTTAATCATTTTGATTTTCACGTGTTATCATCTATTATTATTAAAAAATGTTATATACTACAGTCGACTTGATTAACATAAGATTTTATACATACCCGTATATTGACCCTCCGAATCAATTTTAGTTCTGAGTATAGACGTCTCAACCACAAGTTTATATCTATTCGTTGCTTTAATGAATTAAATGTTCATAAGTTCTTGTATACATTCTCTTGTTCTTTAGGAAAACACGTAATGTAGACTGTGATTCATCGAATTTTTAGTATAACTGGTCAATTAAAAGCTACCTGCGGAAAGTGATAGAATTTTAATTTTTAATTAATATAAAAAACTATTGACATGTGGAAATTGAATATACAATACTCCCAAAATAAGTATTTTATATTGCAATTGAAACTACTTTTGGAATTAGACAAGTAAAGGAAGACACTGAAATTTAACAGGACCATTTGCATAAAAGAAAATATATTGTTAGCAATATACCTGAAACAATATATCGTCTTAAAAAACATTTAGTGAAAAGAGTTCGATTTATAATATATAATTTAATTAATATAAAAAAATAAACTTTTTCATTATATTTTTACGCATGTTTCATGTATGAGCCATTCTTGCTAGAACTAGTCAGCTAACTTGATTTGTACGTTGCAACGACTTTTAGGCATGATTAAGTATCTAAAGAGAAAACACGTTGTAATGATGGTATGTCTGAAAAATCAATAAGAAGTCATCTTGTTGTAAAATTGGATGTTAAGAAATACGACATTAGCTAGGTTTTGAAAAGAACCTAGGTAATACGTTAAATGTTGTCCATAGGCTTTGTGCATAAGATAAATTTGATGATTGTGGCAATAGGACAATCAACCTATCATAAAGTTGACACATGTCATGTTTTTAGCACCTCGTCATTTTATCAGGCCTCCTCAATTTAAATTTGAATATTAAACGTTTTCTAGTCTTTTGCTCCCCAAATTGACGAAATCAAATTCTATTTACAAACCCTAATCCATTAAAGTTTAAACTGTGTTTAACGGTTCATTTTTTCTCTCCTCTTCTTCATCAAAGTTTTCTTGTAACATTGTTAAATTTGAAAGAAATGGAATACGAATACAAAAATTAAAACTTCATTATGAAGATGAATGTGAATGTGAATATGATTCGGACCAATAGTTATAAAAAGCAAATAAGAGTCAGAAGACGATGTCTGGTTAAAAAGCAAAGGGAAATCAATCTTAAGGGCTTCTGCTAATCAACCCCCAATAATTCTTCATCTTTTGTCAAGTATAACATTAAGGAGGTTCAAGAACAACCTCATGAGGTAATCGGTTTAATTGGTTTGATATTGTGAAACTTTTGTTGGGAATTTATGATGATTTTACGAGTTTTCATTAAACTAGTTTTATCAGATTTTAACAATTAACAGCTTTAATTATTAAACGCAGAGGGATTTATAATATTTTTAATCAGCAGTTTATTCCCAGTCAAGATCATGACTACAAACATACAAATATAGATATAATTAATTTATACTACTAATGAGAATAAATTATACCTCGGTTATGACAACCGATTGAGACACCGTAGAACAAAGAACGAGTGCTAGAGTTTGAACACAAACAGAACCGAAAACCGAGAGCGTGAAACCTGGTTGCCTTTGGTGTGGAATGTGATGATATAGGTGTGGAAGAAGCAAAAAGAAACTTTTCCTTTGTGCTGCTTCGTGCGACCAAAATCAAAGAAGAAGAAATAATCTTCTTTTCTTTTTGACGGCAGAGAAGAGAAGAAAAACATTAGGGATTTTTGATCCCCTAATATCCTTTTAATCTAACTAGTCACTTTACGGGCCTAAAGCCCAATAACTTTAGATTAGCTCCAATACGTAATCTAAACCCAAATTTAATTAACTATTTAATTAATTATAATTTATAACTCTTATAAATTATTCTATTCGCGTTTTATGTTCGTTTCCTACGGTGTAACTCTCACGGGTCTCACATCATTAGTTGCGTTAATATTTATCTTGACCGTACACTAAATCCAACAGTCTCCCACTTGCACGGTTCTCGATAAGTTTAACGCATACAGTCAGCGGTGCTCTAGCTGCACATGGCTACGCCTAACAAGGTGTGACATTTTAAGTCATTCACCAAAAACTTGTACCAGTAAGTTATTAGACTTATGACAATCGTTGTCATTAATCTTTTATGTAAAAGACATTAATAGAATCTTGAGACATGGATCTAGTACATTCTCATATAATGATCTATTATTATTATTCTCGATCTAGAGTCAAAGTGGTCCAATCAAACACACAGTAAGTTTGGGTAAGGCCTTAC
>WOUH02000045.1:670802-688253 GCA_009936405.2 Stevia rebaudiana | reverse complement strand
ATAGTATTGGTTAAAGTATGAATTGCGAACTTTCTCTTCTTGATGCTAATACATATACTCTATCTTGATATATCAATTATAAAACCTGTGTAATTCACCAACTACCTCGTGTAGTTGACACTTTTTCTTATATGTTTCAGGTGCAGTTAAGTGTGAAGCTCCATGACTAATTTAAATTGAAGTTGATTAGGATGCATGAGTATTTAGAAGATGTTTTGTTATGATATCATGCAAGTTGTTTTAGTTTGATTGTAATGTGATATGTAAAACAATGTAATCTTGATTAATTAATCTATGAAATGTATTATTAGAAACCATTGAGCTATTGAGCAATCATGAGGTCACGCCGGTGTTTCCGCCACCGGCAGGGTGTGACATGGGTGGCTTTGATTCGTTACCTTTTAGCTTAATTTTTTAAATTCTTTCAACTATTAGCGATAAAAACAGAACCCTTTAAACCTATTCATAAATACATGGATCGTAAATGTCCCATTACATTTTATAACAAAAAACCAAAAAAAAAAAAATTTGTAAAATTTGTGCAGATGAGTATTTGTTGTATTTCACCACCATATATCTTATTCAACTCATTTTATATTAATATTTTACTTAAGTTAATGTTGAATCTTTGTAGAATTTTGTCTGCAATGGATAATACTCAATTTGATCAAAGACATATATTGTATTTGATCCATCTGTATAGATATATTTCTAAAGTCCTTATGATGCTTTAATATGATGACCAAATGAGTTTCACTAACTGCTAATCATTTCTTGCAGCAGTTAGGAGTGTTTATAAATTGTAAAATCGACCAAATGTCCAAACCTCAGCAAATCAGCTGCCAGTTTGAGATTTATACGATTTTTAATTACATGGTTTAACCTTTATTTTCTCTTTAAATTTAGTTATTGATATCTATTATACTCATGAACAATGTTTATAACTTCAAAAAAACCAAATAAAAAAGAATAATTCTGAAGAAATAAAACACAGAACTATCATGGAAGAAGAACCTTTAGTTCACAATTTATATTTTAAATACTAATTATCTTTCTTGCAACAAGATAGAAAAAAGAATAAATAGAAGATTACAAATAAAGAAAATTTATTCAAATAAATCTAAATTACCTGTGCAATTGCATGAAAGAGGCAGCCCAATTCCTATTATTCCAAAAGTATTTCCAACCAAATGTTCTTCTTCCATGACTTAAATTGTTTTTCATATACAACCAAAGAGGATATCCCACCATTGATAAAATCAAAACTAACATCAATTTATTATTTTTTGTTCTTTTCAACAAAGTGAAGATGTATAATAACATGCTGAAAAAAGGTACAATGATCCCCTTTACATCCTTCTCGAAGATAGATTGGATCAACAGAGCAAGGTTCCCAATCACCACTGTGAAACCACAAATTGGACCCTGAAATTTAATCACAATCCAATTTCAGATACTAGTGTTCAAAATGCAGTATAAATCAGCAAAAAAAACTGTTTTTTATCATCCTTCTCTGTGAGGAAATTTATCAAACACCTAATATGCAATGCAATTTAGCTACAGAAATAAAGTACCTGAGGGGAAATCCAGTTCAACTTTTTGATTCTGGAGGAGTTGTGAGCAAAAAAAGTCTTTCTCTTGGTGGGTATACTTCGAAATTTATCGATTAGTTCTGTGATTTTCGATTTCAATGATTTTCGTCTGGTGGACTGATGATTATCGGAGCTGACTCGTATGATCAGAGAAGAAAGCTTGAGGAAAACTGTAAATTGAAAGAAATTGTAGCAAGCAGGTAAGTATCTAGTTGCTTTGAATTTGAAATTGAAGTTTTTTGCTTTGGCTTGAAGGTGGATCTGCCATGGCTGGTGCTCTGCATTCATTCTTGTAACGGAGATGGAAGAACAGACGACATAGTCGAATTAAACAATTTCTTATAGCCGTTGGAACCAAATTTTGTTGAGGTAAAGTAGCTCCAGAAGAAAGTTTCTAGCCCAATTGCTTTTGTACCAGCCCAAAAGCCCATTCTCTTAAATTTCATAGAAAAGTGATAAATAAACCTTTTTTTAGCGAGGTTGCATTTGTTATCTACGAATGAATGGAAAATAAAATGGAATGAAATATTATGTTAGAATAAAATAACATGTTTGGTATTACATATAAATAAAATATTTTATTACATAAAGAATGTGATTTTAAGGGCGTGTATATGTGAACCTAATATTAGAAAATCAACCACAAAACCCCCATCAGGGCCATTCATTTTAAGATGTAACAAATGTGTATACATGAAACACGTTTTATAATGGAAGCCTCAGATTAAAAAATGGAGGGTCCAAACTCCATTGAGTTTTCGGTAAACTCTCTAACTTCAGGTTCACATAATACACCACTTGTGATTCATTATCTTTTAGGTAGCATTGTGTATGCATGAAAGGAGGCTGAAATAGAATTAGTCATTACGTTAGAATGAAAACAATAACATGTTTGTATACACATAAGAATAATGTAAAGTTACATAAGGAATGTGATTTTTTTTCTCTTATGATGATTGTCATTACTTGTTAAGGGGTGTTTTTTCCTTTCTTTCGTTGAAGGAATGATCCGACACACAACCCATTACCCAACTCATGATCCGAATCTTGACCTGACCCTTAGACTTGACCAGTGATTCAAAGTATATAAGTGGCTATACCCACCACACTTCCGAGTTCAGACATACCAAAAATGTTCCAAACACCCATTATATGAAAAACCTAGTGCACAATCAATGGCCACAAACAGTTTCATGTGTTGTTGTATTAGACTATGTGGTATACGGGATGAGTGAGGGGCTTGAGTGGCCATGCCACATAGGGGAGAGAGTGGGTAAAGTAGGTGAGTGAAGGGTGGAAATGCATGGGGTGAGTGGGGGCTTGAGTGGGTAAAAAGTAGGGTATTGATGTGGTGTTTTGTGATTGGTAAGAAGGTAATGTAAGATTTTGTGATTGGTTGAAAAAAAAACAAAAAAAAAGTCAAAGCCCCACACCGTGCCCCCACTCACGTGAAACCCACACACGCCCCACTCACAGACACCCGAGGCGGTGTTTGGGCGTGATAGGGGCTTGAGTGGCTCACCCACGCCCCCAATCACCTGTATACTGGACAGTCTTATCACTAGGCAAACAAGTATGTCATTCCGATTATGACATGACTACTTACCATACAAAACATTTTTAACAAAAACTAGTCATTCAATAATGAAACATAAAAATAATTTATTAAACATTTAGGGGCCTTAGCTGGCGATCTGGTTTGTTTCCCTCTCGATGATGAAGCTTATCCCCTATCGTCTCACTGACTTACCTTGACCTTGTTATTTTGAGGTCATATCTAGTATTTAAAGTTTGCCTCGATTTGAGACTGCTCTCATTGCCCTCACCGAAACATTGATTTACCCATAGATGTCCAGTTACCTGTTGCGCCTCAACTTGTTCCGGGGAGAACGAGCTAACTCTAGGTTTGACCAGCATTTCACCCCTAACCGTAACTCATCTGCAAATTCTTAAAGCATTTTAGTCATAGTGGTAAAAATGTTTAAAAGTGGGCTTAGTTGAACTCACCTTGGTCCAAACAATGCCATATCAGCTATAATCAATGCTAACCAGTCAGTCTCCAACTTCTCATTGATATCCTAATAACATGGATATCCTAATGGGGTTAATTGATTACATAACATGCTTACCCTAGACTTAAGGTTTGAAACTGCCAGCATAACGGCTAGGTAAAACCCAACATAACCTGTTTGTTTATCCCCTAGGGAAATCTAACCTATCACATGCGTCTAATTACCCATACCTTGCGGATCTATAATCCGCACTGGCGCACTGCACATGTGTCGAACTCGCAATCTCGACCATGCCAACAAGTGACTGTTATAAAAGTTTCAACATTCTAACGATCCTATTAAAAAACAACGTAATCGAAAGACATATTGTTAAATATACCATAATCCTACATTTCAATAACCCTATCAAAATAAGATCCAAAACAATAAGAAACGATCAAGATAAACTTTACATGGAAATGGGAGGTGTCTTGTAAGTTAAGTTAAACATAGAATACACAGATTAAATATATGATAATCGTACAATTCAATAACCCTATGTGAAGAAGATTTAAAAATAAAAAATAAAATATGATCTAGATAAACTTTACGTGGAAATGGGAAGTTTCTTGTAAGTTGAGTTAAGAATATTGGCTTTCACTAACGGAGGACCGTTAACTTTTTTGGCAGTTGATGTCAGGGGCCACCGCATGTTAGGTAGGTTCCGTTTGATCGAGAGGGGGTCAATAGACAATAGTCACATGACGTGTGTGGCTTAAAGTAGATAACGTGCTATCCCGTTACCGCCCCACAAAAAACTTGTGTTTTACACTCTTTTTTTTCTTTCTTTTTTTAGTTTCCTTACATCTATGTCTTTTCCTAAAAACGAAAACAAAGAATTCACACACAATCGACTTAAAATGACTTCAAAATATAAGTGTGTATAATTGTATGTAATAAAATGGTAACATTCGTTAACTGCTTTCCATATTTTCTTTGTTAGATTTTCATATTGCATCTTTAAACCCGATTATAAATTTTTCCTAGAACATGATTAACTATATCTACTTTTATTTAAATTAAAAAAATGACATAATTGATGGTTGAAACTAAAATAATACAAAAGAGAAGAAAAATGATAATTAAGCTAGCAAAGGAGGGCCAACATTTTTCATAGGTTTTTGATTGGTACATTTTGAATCTGTAATTTATTATAGTTTGGTTTATTCGAACCAAGGATACTTATAATTCCCAGAATACTTATAGTTTGGTTTTTTATAGGCCTCGAAAAACTTAATCCAATGGTTTAGGCTCATACTTTCCAATGTGGAGTTCAGGGGTTTGAATCAGGTGATGAATCGAATCCGGATTTAACCCGGGTTCGATTATGATGGGGGGCTGAGGTTTACCCATTCCTCGGGGTTCCTGCGCATCTGGTGTAGTCGTGGATTCTCACTGAGGTCGAGTAGTCGACCTTGCTTACAGGCCGCGAAAGTGAGAGATAGACGTGAAAAAAAAACGTCGTTAAAAAAATATATAAGACGAGTCTGCCCAATTTCACAACATCTAGAAAGAGGAGGAAAACAAGTAAATTTAAATAAATAATTTTGAAGGCTAAAAATAATTTTGAAAATAACCATTTGACCCGTATAAAATAATTTACGAAAGTATAACGCAATCAAAATACTTCATGTGAATTTATAAAAATAAAAATAGTGTGACCGACCAACCAATTAGTTTAACACTAAACTAAAAAACAAACATTTTTAGAATTTTTTAGGTTAATAGTACGAAGTAAATGTCATATCTTACTTAACCGACAAGCTTTTGACACATAACTTATAAAATTGTTTTTAATTAATTCAATCTGACCAACGACTCAATCACATGTTTTAAGAAAATTAGCTAAACGATTATTATCAAAACAATTTTTTCATGATTTTCCAAGAAAAAAAACTTGAAATCACCAAAATAAAACCAATTTAAAGAAAGGACCCAACAATCTTGGAGTTCACGGATGACTTGCGTTCTGGGACCCTTGCCGTTTCAAGAATTCTTTATTTCTCATTCTTTCAAAATAATAATTAAAAATTAACGCATTTTCCTTAACTTTCTTGCGAGGTTGGCCGTTACGTCACAAAATTGCAAACCTTTATTAAATTAAATTGAATCAGTTTCATATCCAAAACGAATATTTCGAAGCTCAACAACGCAAACTTTTCTTTGTTCTGCAATCTTTGAGGTTCTTTCAAGATCACATTTTGTCCCAACTCAGATAAGTTTTTATCTTTGATTTTTCTCATATTTCTCATGAAACGATAGAAAAATTATAAATTTTGAAGAGAATATCTTCATCCTCTGTTTTTTATTGATTTTCTGTTTCAATCTGATATTGACTGCATCAAAAGTGTAGTTTTTTTTAGGGGAAAAACAAGTTTGGATTTCAGTTTCAGTTTTTGTACTTCTTTTGTTTGAATTTACGAGTCAGAATAAAATTTTCACACTTTGAAGGTGTTTACTGTAAAATTTCTTTGTGGGTTTGAAAAAAAAAAAAATCTTTTTGATTCAAATTAGGCTTACAATTAGATCTTTAAAAGTACAATTCCTAATCTTGAAAAAACACAGGATTTTCAAGAAAGTTTGTATTTCTTGAGGTTTTCATCTTGTAAGTTCTTTAAGACCAAACAAAATCCAGTTTTGTAACCGATTCTACAATGGGTAAAAGTTCAGGGAAAAAGCAGACAAATGGATTATCAAAATCTGCAAATAATAATACCCGAAAGGCGTATGATACCGACACTGAAATTTTCATTTCAATGGCACAAGAACATAAAGAAGAGGGTAATAAATTGTTTCAAAAGAAAGACTATGAAGGCGCGATATCAAAATACGAAAAAGCTTTAAAATTGCTTCCAAAAAACCATATAACGGGTTCATATCTTCATAGTAGCATTGCAGCCTGTTATATGCAAACGGGTATAACCGAATTCCCAAAGGCGATTAACGCGTGCAATTTAGCACTTGAAGTCACACCAAAATATAGTAAAGCATTATTAAAGCGAGCTAGATGTTATGAGGCTTTAAACAAGATCGATTTGGCTTTAAAAGATGTTAATGTGGTTTTAAATATGGAGCCAATGAATCTGATGGCGATTGAGATTGCTGAAAGAGTCAAACTGGTTATGTTGACCAAAGAAAAGTCAAACAGTCGGCTTGAAGAACATGAAGAAGAAAACAAAGCTGTTGAAACTGAAACTCCAGATTCCATTGATGATACACCTAAAAAGATTGTAAACGAAGAAACACGAAGTGAAAACGACCAACGAGTTGATGAAAAGAAAGATTATGAGAAAATTAGTCAGCAAATCGAATCTGATAATGAGGAAAAAGAGGCAGAAGATAAGTTAGTTGTGGAGGAGAAAATAAGCGTTTTTAGCAACGAAAACGGGCCTAAAATGAGTATTAAATTAGTATACGGGGATGATACACGATGGGCGAAAATCCCGTTTAATTGTGATGTTTTAGAATTAAGAGAGATTATAACCGATCGATTTCCACTTTCGAAAGCTGTTTTAATGAAATATCAAGATCAAGAAGGTGATATGGTGACAGTTACAACAAATGAAGAGTTAAGATGGGCTGAGTCAGCATCGAGTCAAACGGGTTTGGTCAAACTGTATATCGTCGAAGTCAACCCTGAACAAGATCCATTTTTTGAGCATGTTAGAAGACAAGAACAGAAACGGAAACTTGAAAATTCTTCATCTTGCATTGATGATTGGATTCTTGAATTTTCACAACTTTTCAAGAATTACGTCGGGTTTAATTCGGATGATTATTTGAAGCTTCATGAAGTTGGTATGAAGATGTATACAGATGCATTGGAAGATGCAATAACAAGTGAAGAATCTGAAAATCTTTTTAATAAAGCAGGTGATAAATTTCAAGAAATGGCAGCTTTAGCTTTTTTTAATTTAGGAAATGTTCATATTTGCAAAGCAAGAAAAAGGTCAGATTTTGTTTCACAAGAATCTTTAATGTCACATATGAAAGAGTTATACGAATATGCACGAATCGAGTACTCGAAAGCGGGTCAAATGTATCAAGAATCAGTCAAAGTCAAACCCGATTTCTACGAAGGTTTTTTAGCTTTAGGACATCAAGAATTTGAGTTAGCAAAACTTTGTTGGTATTATGCAATTGGAATTAAGATTGAAATTGAAAAGTGGGATTATAAGGAGGTTATTGAACTTTATAATAGAGCTGAAGAAAATATGGAAAAAGGTATGAAAATGTGGGAAGAAGGGGTTGATATGAAGAAAGATGACGTGGCAAACATGAGGTCGTTGATAAATGTTTTGTGGGGTACGATGTTGTATGAAAGATCGAGTATGGAGTATAAACTTGGGCTTCCATTTTGGCATGAATGTTTGGAGATTGCGGTTGAAAAGTTTGAAGTTGCGGGTGTTTCGCTTACGGATATTGCTGTGATTGTGAAGAATCATTGTTCGAATGATGCTTCACCAGAAGGTATTAGTTTTGGTTACATGTTTTTTTTAAAATACGTTATGAAAATCAAAAAACATTTTCCCAATTTGAGAATATACCGTTTGGTTTTGGACTTTGGTGGTTTAAATGTTGTCCGTTTAACCCTTTTCATTTATTTATTGTTTCAATTATGGAGCTTGTTAGCATGAATAGTTCATATTTATGAACCATAAGTTTAAATAGAAAGTAACAATTTTGAAAAAATCATTAACAAAATCATTCAAACCGTCATTACTTAACCATTAAGCCCTAAAACTAGTTGTCGAGCTGACAGGGTTTTATTTGTCATTTTTAAAAACAGTAGGTAGTGACTGAAGCCAAAATTTTAGTCAAAAGTAGTTAAAAATGAACACTATAAGTATAGATGGCAAAATGGGTAACATTTTCCAGTCTTGAAACTAATTTCATGGATAATTAATATATTAAATATAATTATGGAACCTAATTTAACATTCAGTTTGTGCCAATCAGGTGCCGTTTAAATCATTTGAGCTTTTTTTTGTATATTAACTTAGATTTTATGGGTTGAAATCACCCCCTCTATTTCTATGAGTTATATTTTGTTTTTGTTATATAGGTTTAGGTTTTGATATTGATGAGATAATACAAGCATGGCATGAACTATATGAAGTGAAAAGATGGCAAAGTGGTGTTCCTTCTTTCCGATTAGAACCTTTGTTTCGAAGACGGGTTACTAAACTCTTATATGACATAGAACATGCATGATGATCGCCGTCACAAGAAAAAAAAACATATTTTTTTGCTTGGTAAGTAACAGTATTGCTCACTAAAACTGATGATCTGGTTATTAAGTTTGTTGCATTGATAAGTGAACTCAAGTGTGTTTGTTATTGCATATTGATTACTTGCAAGTAAATAAGTTATTTTCTTGCAAGAATATAACTCAAGGGTGTTTGTAATTGCATATTTATTACTTGCTAGTAAATAAGTTATTTTGGATAAGCATATTAAAGTTGCTTTTACAAACAACTTAAATTTAACCGGTATTTAGTTTAATAACCAATTATAAACACCCTTTTAACTACTCTTTTGTTGTTGGTAACAATGTTAATCATGTCATACTCTCAATGATCTCAGACCTTTGATCATGAGCAAGAAAACGATGTATTCTTTAGTTGTTGGTTTTACCATTGTCATCACTGCAAGTGTTTTTATTTTAAGGGGTGTTTAAGACATTTAACATATAATCAAGCAATCGGTTTCCTATGCCAATAACACCCTACACGTACATGTCCTTGTTTAATAATCTTTTCTTGTTATAAAAGTTTAGCATCTTTCTAATAATACGATTTTCTTCATGTGACTATATACCCTCAAACGGTCCTTTCCTGGTATAGAAAATAACGTATCATAAATTAAAGAACCACCATTATTTATGTTCACATGTTTTGGCATCATACCAAAGTACTAATTGTTACAGTTTTCTTTCATCGTACACTTTCTGGTTTGTTGTTTTCTTGGGAAAAGGACAATTATACCCTGGTACTTTTTCAATTGTTTGTTGTGATTTTAATACTTATAAGATGTAATCTCCAGGTAGTCATATTACACGTTTATGAGGTGGTGGCAACTTACAACTCAACATAAGACTTGTAGAAGGCGCTAAGTTGAATTTACTTCATCACGAAAAATGATAGTTGATTATACGAGTTTTAGTTACAAGTGGTTGACAAAAAAGGTAAAAAGAAATATATAATTTTTTATTGTATTTGGTTTAAGGTAATATAGAATCATTTGGGTTATTGGCTTGTAAGTTCTTTTCATTTGGTGTGTACCCTTTAATTATGTAAAAAAACCAAAATTGATTTAGTATTGAACAAAACGACTCCAGTTTGTTTATGTATGTTATTCTTTATTCAGTTATTCACCGTTTACATGAAATTATAGTCAGAACTAATTTAACGACAAAACATATTCTAACCCATAACAAATATGAAACGAGTTGGCAAGTTAAATCGTTTAACCCAAAGACGACTGTTTTAACCATTTTATCTAAATTAAACAAACATATTGACGTGTAACGTGTTGGAAACTTGTAATACAGTTGTAAACAGATTTTGTCAAGAATTATCAACAAAGTTACGAACTAAACCATTCCACTAATGAACGCACTTCATAATCGTCATATCAAATGTTCCATGAACAAAAAATTACTCTTGATGCTACTTATACGTATTTGTATACCCGATATTTTGTAATACGAAAAAAAATGTATTGTATAACTGCCATTGTATGAAGTACAAACCATTCTAGCTCTGAAAAAATCTCCAAAAAAGCAAGTGGTACAACACATAATGTTTATAAAAACAATTATATAGGAAAGTATGTCATATGTGTATAAAAAATCATAAAGCACCCCTCGAACGGGAGCCTCTTCCTAACCCTAGACCTAGACCTAATGGAACCGAAGAGTCCGTGTTAGGTTTAGTTTGGGTCCCATGGCTGCAACCAGAAGAATGAACATGACCCTGACCCTGACCATGACCATGACCATTTGTTGGATGAGAATGACCAGCACTAACACTCCCATTTTGAGCGTTCAAATTTAGAACCATATTATTATTATCATTGTTGTTAGAAATTTGCATCATGTTTATACCATCCGGTTCAATGATTTGAATGTCCTCGTTGTAACCGTTGATCAAGAAATCTGAACAGTTTTTCTTGCAGCCGTGGTCATACGGGTTTCTGAATCGGCCACCAGGGCCTCTTAAGTAATTGTACCGCATCATATTTGCCATTTCGTTTGTCGTTATGTTACGACCAACCTGCAACAAAAATAGAAAAAATAAAATATTATTAAATATTAATCATTAAGTAACCCATTTGGAAGTTTTATAATATAACAAGGGTAAAATATGAAAATAAATACCTGAGAAATTTGCATAACAGTTAAAGCCGCCACGCCAATGAAGAGAGAAAAATCTGAAATTAAAAATAATAAAACACCGGTGTGTTGATTACCAACATGTCGCAACCATGCTCCAAATGAAGATGGAGCCAATGGATCGGTCGCAATTCCTGCAACAAAAATTATGTTATTTTAGGACCCAATTCTGTCATGATAAAATAAAAATATTATAATTAAAAATATGAATCATGTCCTTTCTCAGAAAGAATTCACATGATGGGATTTTAAATTTAGTTAATGGTATTATTACCCTCGATGGAGGTTTCGATAGTTGAATCTAACAATACAAAGAGTACAAAATAAAAAAATTAAAGGCGAGAGTTTCAACCATTTTCGTTATCCCAGAGTCGATTTGGCTATTTTTTTAATTTAACAGTTCACATGGATAAAGACGTAAAGTATAAAATATAAATTAAAATAAAATGAATTGAATAATAACTTTTCGATACATAAAACCTCCTAAATTGGTTGAATAACATTAAGAGAATCACATTTAACAGAACAACTATAACTATTTATATAAAAACATTAAGAGAAACATACTTGTAAGAGCAACTGCACCAGTTAAAGACATAGCAATAACTTCTAGAACAAGAAAGCCCACAAAATCCCACTTATTCTTCTGCATAAAAAAATATTTGCAAATAGGTCATTCTCAAGGACGCAAAAATGGCATCAAGTGTAACTGTAAAATAAAGTAAAATAAAAATCAAAATAAGATAAATATAAATAATAAATGAAAACAAACCTTCCCGACACAATTAGATACCCAAGGGCAGTGATGGTCAAATTGCTGTACGCAACGCTCGCAGGTGGAACAATGCTTCGCGCGAAGTGGTCGTACAATCTAATGATCAAGATCGTATAAGATAGTAAGGAGATTACTGGAAAGTAGATGTATTAATTTCATATATATATATATATATATATACATGTATGAGATTACCTTACAAGTTGCACAGAGTTGAGACCAATTACCAGCTAGCAAAGCAGGTTCACGTATATCAATCTTCAGTAAAGGCTCCTGCCCATTGCAAAATAATATTATATAACTGAGATTTTAGTATTTATAAACAATGAACGAATCTTGGGAAAATATAAGTATGCAGTTGGGTGATAAAAGAACTTACATCATCTGTTGGATCTTTTGAATCATCCCTGTTGGCTTTTATGAAACCAGGATCTTTGCTACAAAAACCATATAGGCCGCCTAAAGTCATGTTTCACATCTATTATTTTTATTATTGTTATTAAGATTATTGAAGAACTCAGTATAAGATTTTTAAAAGCTATAGCATTTAAAAATATTTTGGTTAAGGGTATTTCCATTAAATTCACTTTTTTTTGCATCGGTACAGGGAGAAACAGCTGTCTACAACATCAAGTTGCTAAAACAATGGTTCTTTAGTAGAGATGGCCATTTCAGCCCATTTAAATTATGAATAGGTAAAATAAAATAAAAAAAAGATAAACAAAACAATGGTTATTTAAAATGAACAAAACCTCATAAATAAAATATAACCAAAAAACAAGTTTTTACTTGAATAATATTGCTATCTGTAATCAACTATGACACACTAAATACTTATTAAAAATATATATATTGTCTTTTTAATAACATAACAGCGAAGACATACCAACTACACCGATAAAAATGTATCAATCCTG
Source organism: Stevia rebaudiana (assembly GCA_009936405.2). Lineage (NCBI taxonomy): Eukaryota > Viridiplantae > Streptophyta > Magnoliopsida > Asterales > Asteraceae > Stevia > Stevia rebaudiana. The sequence continues at coordinate 675,522 of WOUH02000045.1, read as the reverse complement.
AACTTGCAAATAATACACCCATCCATGCAAAAAAGGCAGAACCAGCAGTTAACTTTGGCAAATTTGAAGCTGTAGATATAATAAATAATATTATAAGAATTAACAAATTACATGATAAATTAATCATTTTATTCAAAAGATACCCACCCATAATGACTGATCTGATATATGTCAAAAGTAACACAAATATTACACAAACAAGTGCTGGTGCTAATCCTAGTTTTGAAAGTCGCCCAAATGTCCCTTCATAACGTTTTTCAAACAACTTTCTAGCATTACCCTGAAGAATCACATAAATAATTAACATGTCTAACTGTAATAATACATCCAATTACCGAATCTTGTTATGTTTTTGTTTATATTTAAATGTAAAAAAAAATAAAGGAATACCTACAAGAAAAAATGCAATTTGTCGATGATTCTTATCAGAAGCAAGTTGAGCTGGTGTAAGACCAGTATTATCAGTTACTATTAAATCATCTTTCTTTCCAGCTTGTACTAATACTGTGCATGCTTCTAAGTTTCCCCTGATTGCAGACCAATGTAAAGGTGTACAACCTAAAATTGCACCAATTCTGTATCAACTATTTCATTAACAAAAAAAATATTATATATATATATATATATATATATATATATATATAATACTACAGTACCTTCTTTATCTTGACGCCCTCTATGTGCATCCAAAAAGAGAAGAAGGCGTATACTATCTGCAAAACCTTTATATGCAGCCCTACAAGTGATTCCTCAACGTTTGTTAACTTTTTGTTTGCTTTTTAATTAACAAAGAATCTCATAAACATTCTCAAAATCTTTAAAATGTTGTTGCGGAATTCATGATGTAATGGTGGTGGAATCAGAATTTGAAGAATAAAACTTAAGGTTATATCAAATTTGGAATTTATAATATATAAAAAAAGAGATTTATGTACCAATGTAAAGGACTTCTTCCTTCATTATCAGGGACATCTGGATTTGCATTCCATTTTGTGACAATGTGATAAAGAAAAGCTGTCTGACCATACTGTGCAGCAACATGAGTCGTCTGCAATATATTCAAATTTTATAATAAAAACCTAATTTTGCGTTACAAATGATTATGCAAAATACTAAACCATGAGTAATACTATCTACACGGATCTTGTATTAAGCATTGATGCAACACAAACAAAGTAATTAAATAAAGAGGCATTGACTAATATTATCTGCACGGATCTTGTATTATGTATTTATGGATGTATATCATAAGCAGTTTGTTGTTTACCGTTACATTTAAAAAATATATGCTGCCATTTATAAATCAAATACTCTGTATATCAGTTTATATAATATGAATACCGACCTGATATCCGTATATATCAGAGGCATTGACTCGAGCACCTTCTTCAAGCAAAAAATCTGCAACTTGGATGGATCCTCTAACCGCACTCCAATGTAGTGCTGTTTGACCAGTAAGATCCACCGCATTCACATCGGCCCCACGCTGCAAATTTCATCAGATATAGGTTAATACAGCATAATATATGTTTAAAGCAAATCATCATTTCATATCAACAAAGGTCCAATAACACTTTAACATAAATATAATAAGCCCAAACTGTCAGCTCCTTGCGGTCAAATGTTCATACTTCAAACTAGCTTTCAGTCAGTGTGTTGTTATTTTCGAAAACTTCATAATAATGTAAGTAGTATCTATTTCTAAATATTCAATTTCATAGCTAAATCGGAAAACAGTAAACTTATGGTGTATTAGTGTTGAGCATCTCCCCTCAACAGTCAACACACACATGCACTGTAATTTGTAAAACATCAGTCATATGATTTATAGTATAGGTTCATTTCATAATGAAATTGATGATTTACTTTGGTAAGTGGATGTAAACTACAGCATACACCAAAAGAAAACCAAATCTATGGTAAAGCTGATTACAATTGTGCATACTACACAACTTAGCAGCATATATCTTCAAGCTATGCATGAGCAATTGCAGAAATTAAGATCAAATGAAAGAGGAAAAACCTGGAGAATATATTGAGCGGCGGCGACACGGTTGTTAAGGGCGGCCCACTGCAACGCGCGATAACCGAGATCATCAGGTTTGGTAACGGAGCAACCTTCTGACTCCACCAAATTCCTGAGCTTCTCCAAATCACCATACGCAGCAGCAGTATAAACGTCATTCTTCAAGCTCTCGTCGACGACGCTCGCACCATTGCCGTTTCCGGCAGCAGAATTATCTGTATTTTCTTCGACCTCGATCTCTGACGACATGTGGGGATTTAAATTTTCAGATATAGATCAAATTTGTCCAATGTGAAACGAGATCAGAAGGAATGGTTGAAGAATATGTTCGAGTAATCAAGCGAATTAGGGTTTTTCATGGAAGAGGAGGGGCCGAGGGGGTGTTGACTCGGTAATGGTGCGACGGCTTCTAGATGTCCGATGAAGAGATGATAATTGCAACAGAAACAACCGAATCAAAACTGCATTGTTACAAATTTTTTTTTCTTTTAACTTTTATGTTTATTTGAAAACTCGTGAACTCTAACTAAAAAGTAAAAACCTTAAACTCTTATCTAAAACTAAACAACAATAAGAATAATCATAAAACCTTAAAACCTAAGCCAACTAAACCTTAAAGCTAAAGGATAATCCTAAACCTTTAAATCTAAATCTAAATCTAAAACTAAACCTTAAACCTAAAACTGAAGCTCAAAACTAAACCTTAAAAGCTAACGAAAAAAATATATTGAAAATGTCATTTTATGAATCTTAATCATTAAACATCATGATTTTAACGGTTGATGATCCTTTCGACGCTTTTTAGGGATTTTGGTCTCTTTAGCCAAATTACATTATGTTATATATACTTGCATTACAAACTGAACTATTGAGTGAGTTTTTATGAGACGGGATGTCAACCGTTCATACTAATTTTGACGTTCAAAGTATGACTCACCCAAAAATATCATCAAGGAGAAAACCTACCAATGTGAGAAATCCCTTTGCTCAACCTGAAAGATGTCTCACTTAGGACTTAACCCAAGACATTCTCATTTTTATGAACACCTTAACCATTTTAGCTATAATCATTGGTAACAATTACTTAATTAAGTCGTGAGAACACATCACTGAATTCTCATCCAGTCATCCCTGGTTTGAGAAACGCTTGTTATTTTTAAAAATTTTTTGTTGTATTTTTATTTTATTTATAAATTTTAGTTATAGTTTTCTATTATACTAACATTTTATTTTTTGTTACTGTTACAATGTTATTATTATTTTTTTTTTTTCACGTTTAACTTTATGACTGCATGTTTTTTCTGTTATGTTTTTAGATTGAGTCGCGGGTCCCCGATAAAAAATCACAAGGTTCATTTTGATAAGGTAAAGACTCGTCTGGGACACTGGGTCGAGTCCTGCAGTAAAGTCGTCGCAAAGAAATTAGACGATGCTCCCGTAACGAATGGCAAAACAAGACCGCAAAACCCCCGTCGACGCACCACGGTCGACGGCGACGGCGACGGCATCGGCTCCTCCTCCGTCAACGAAGCGTGGTCGTGAGGATACTGATGAACTGCAGCCAATAAAGCGTCGAGCAGTGTTAGGGCAAGATATCATCTTCAGGATATTGTTGCCGTCGAAACAGATTGGGAAGGTGATCGGTAGAGGAGGACACCGGATTCAGAAGATTCGAGACGACACTAAAGCCAACATTAAGATCGCGGACGCCATTGCGGTAATGTAGATGAGTCTCAAGTATACATACATCTGAATTTTGCCGATTTAGCATTTATATGTGGATGAAATTATCTGTGTGATATAATTAGGGTACAGTTTTTCATAGCTGTTAAAATCGAGAATTGATAGCTTTTAAATTGAGAATTCATAGCTGCTATTATATATGGTGTATGCTTATGATCTTTGTGTAAAATTAGTGTGTTTAATGCTTTAGCTGCTTGGAAATTAGAATCAACTTCGTTGTTATCATGTGAAAGGTCTATGATATTTTGGACTTAGACTATGCAAAAATTGTGTTACCTAAATTTGGGATCAAAATTAAAGGCTGACTAAAGGTATAATTATATTAATATATTTTTGGTGCAAATTATCAATTGACTCTTGTAACTGGTTTTCTTCATAATAGCATTTTCAATAAACATGTTTGGTACATCATTATGCCTTTTAAGTGAAATAGTAGAAAGTAAGGAATTTCATTTCAGAAAAGCCTATATTGCTGAAGCGACATTCAAATGAGCAGGCAGTCAAACAATAAAGTGTAATTCAAAGGTTAAAGTGTTAGTAGGCTTCATCTTTTATACAGGAAATTCATGAATATTTTGTGCATAATTACCTTTTATAAAATACGGCTTATATGTGGCATATGTACGCGCTTATTATATGTTTGTTTCTCTTGAATTGCAGAGACATGAGGAACGTGTAATCATCATTAGCTCTAAAGACAATGAAAACACTTTTACTGAGGCAGAGAATGCACTCCACCAAATTGCCAACTTAATCCTCACGGTGATGAGATATCTAATCTCAAATTTCAAATCTTTAATTTGTTGCTGCCTTCAATAAATATAATTTTCATGGTTACAGTACATTTTTTTTTATAATATTCTTTTGGAAAATATGTATAATCAAAACGTAACACCTCTCATTCCTAATGGTTTGGTTTACCTTCTGTCCAAACCTTCCCCCCACCCCCAC
>WOUH02000045.1:657864-669530 GCA_009936405.2 Stevia rebaudiana | reverse complement strand
TTTAACCTATATATACCACTAAAAATTTTCGGTTCACGGTGGGCGGCTGCACCCCCAGAGCTCTATGTAGGTTCGCCTCTGTGTATCGGTTAGTTAATCTTTAAGCCGTTTGATTAAATATTATTTTATAAAGTTGTGATTATTGTATAGTTCTTAGTTAGGTGTAAAAGACAAGAAAACAGATAGATGGTGTTTAACAAACTTTCATGTTTTGTTCGAGTAGTTTGTCGACATTGTAGTCTATCGAGATTGATAATAACCTGTGGTGTATGTTTAAATATATACAAATTTAAAGTAAAGTTGTTTAAAATGCCAATAGCGAGAAATATGAGTAAATATTATACAATAATGCAAACCTTGTGAGGCATCATATCATGTGTTACTGATCATGTATATAAATATAAAGGTATAATAAGAATAATCACAATAAAAAATATAATCATATATATCGTATCTTCCAGTTATGTAAAAGATCGTTTCAAACATGTTAACTATATTAAACCATGTCAAGGCCGAACAATGTTTCGTGTCATGATCAGCAGCACTAAAAGTCATAGATATTATAGTAATCCAATAGAGATTAATTAATAAGAGTGTTCATATATATCCAACTTAACTGGGTTATTTTGATAAAACGAGGTATTCTTGTGGATTTTTTTATGGCCATTAATTTGTTGAAGAACATTGTATATGATAAATCCTTTTTTTTTTCTAACAGCATAGGATTAGTGGTTATTAATAATGCATAATGAGTTGGGGTCTCATTAGAAATAGTCTCTCAATTATATGAGGTAGTGGTAAGACGTAGTGTCTATATTTTACCTTTCTCATACTCTAACTTATCTTGCTAATGATGAGATATACTCAGTACGATGATAATGATGTTGAACTTTTGATTACTCGCCTCGTCATGATGCTATACGTACGTATGTGACTTGGTCAGTCTTGTCATATTGTGACTTTGTTTTATCTAGTAACTTCTGATTGCTCAGAATCTATGATCTTAAAAGTTTAATATTACTATTTATCATTCAAAAGCCAAAGATTTATAGATTTCAAGATGGTTACCAAATAAATTCCAAGATTTATAGAATATAATGAATCATTGAGCAGTAAATTCCAAGATTTGTACAATATAATGAATTACTCTCAACTAGTTGATACTTGAATGTAATATGATATAGGTTCATTGGGAGCCTTTAATAAGGTGAATAATTTGGAAATAGTATCAACGAGTGTCTATGATAGATAACTCAAAAGTTCTTATATTAAAGAACAATATTAAGGTACTGTTTGTTTTGCATGAGATAACCAAGGAATGGAATGCATTATTAAGTTGGATTTAATCAAAAAGTGTCTGGTTATCACATTGAAATGGAATGTACTATCCAGAAAATTTGTAATATATTATATTTTAATGATTTCATTAGCCTTAGGGGATAAGAGTTTTTCTATTCTTTCAACAAATGAAACGATTCGTCCCATATTACCTATACTCTAAACCATGACCTGGACCATGTCCTAAATCATGCCTTAACCCATGGGCCATGACATAAATCATAGTCTGATCCGCGACCAAATCATCACCCAACCCTTGATCCAATCGAAGCCACACCCCAATTCAATTATTGACTCGATCTATTACCGCACGAAATATAACTTGACTCATTACCTGACCCATAACCTAAACAATCACCAACCAACATCCTGGCTCATGACTCAAACCACGACCCATACGTGGGTGGACCCGTATGTGAAACGGGAATCTAATATACTTCTTAGACCGCTTAGGTTTCTACATAGTCCTCATCAACCTTGATTGACATTATGACACTAAACAACTTGACTATGATTATAATCGTTTAAAACCTACCAAAAAATATTGTTATCTTTTACACGTAATATTATGTCTTATGGTTACAAATCAGTATATTGATTGAAGAGCATAAGAGATGAGATAACATATAGTAAAATACTATGAAACTCATGCGTTCAGTTGTCAACATTTTATAATATTCAAAGATTTACGTGTTTGTCCCTTTGTATCATGATAACTTTAGCAATTATATATTCCGGCATGTGACTTTTAAGCTAAAATTAGAACTATTTTAGTTTGGCACGTCTATAGAGTCAACACCTAAAACTTAAAGATACAACTGATAGTTCATGCTTTGTGTACAACTCTTGCTAGTTTTACCAAACATACTTTTTTTTACTTTGCAATTTGTCTCAGCCACATCAAATTTGGTTGCAATAGCTCAAAATAACTAAAATGCCCCTTATTTGTGTTTACTCATGAGAAAGCATAAAAATGTTAGCTTTTTGCGAAAACGACTCAATATGTCGAACCATATGAAACTTTTTGTATCAATTTCTATTAACTATTTTTTCTAAATGATTGCCTTATTGTGGTGCATTGCTATTATGTGATGTACCTAACATGACTTGAACCATCAAACCGACCCGAGAATTTATATGTCTGGTTTTATTAAATTCAAGCATTTAAAAACAGTGAACACATTAAAAGAAATTTCCGGATGCGCCACTAGACGCAAACACTTTTAAAATAACTTGTTTTGAAGTTTTCTGTATGCGCGCTATTTGATTGTTGATAACAATCTTTTTTTGTTATTCATAACATTTTTATTGTATTTATAATACATGATTTTACCTGAGTCACATATATACAACTATAAAACATTACCCACCAATGATCTTCATGTTAATATATGGTTATAATCCCAATAGGCTTTATTATTTGGTCTATCTTTTTTGTTTCGGCAAGATAATCTCAATCTCAATTAAAATTTAAGTTTCTGCAATATGAAACCAAAAACTCTTTACTTAATAACTAAGGAGCCATAAAAAAACTTAATAACTAAGGAGCAAGGATAACGAATTAACGATGGTTATAACGTCAGTTATTCCTCAACATTATGTCATATTCCCGAGTTTCACATTAACCCCGTATCTCATCGTCTCTGTGTTCGGTTTCCCCGAATCGGAAATACTCCAGCTCATCATCACCCCTCGTATCGCATCTATCGCCGGCGCCGATGCACGAAACGGATATTCACGATCTCTCCGACGACGCCGATTACGCCGTTGCGTCTAAACAAGTAAGCGAAACATTCAGTTTTTTAAAATCAATTACAACTCAACTATCATCATGTTCTGTACATTATCACGATCGCTGGTTTTCTGTGATCAGTTTTCATTAACGTTGTTTTTAGATTAATTTGAAAGTTAAGGATGCCAGTTGAATTAAGTTCGAGTGTTTAGGCGGTGAGATTTTTGATCCGCGTCAATTTAGGGCTCCCGCGATTATTTTGTTAGTTTTTAGAATTTGTATTGAGTTTGTAAACTACCAGAGTTGATTACATAAAATTAGCATGATCTGTTTATGTTAATGTTTGTGGGGATCTATTTGGAAAGCTATTCATGTGTATGCATATTCACGTGAGCCGTTAGGCAGATTCTGAAGTTCCTTCAGTCGGTTATAATTGCTGATGACTGTTGCATTTATCTAGTGAATGTTGAAACTTGTGTGATTTAGGGCAGGGTCAAGCATGACTGCTGATACATGATAATTGTTGTTAAATAGGTAAACAAATTAGTTTATAGTTTGTTTTGGTTGACAGTGATGGCTTCTTTGTTGATGAATTGAAGTGGTTTAGCAAGTAACTGTGCTATGATTTCTATCTATTTTGTATGTTTGATTTGTTTAAAGGTGTATGGTTTAGTGAAATATGCAATAGATTTTTATGTTTACAGTTGACTATAATTCGAAAGTTAATGATTTGAAATTCTTAACAAAATGATGCTTTTTTGTGTTTTGGGTTTTGGGAAGCATGAATCTGATTATAGTCTATAGATAATTTAGTAATCAGACAACAGCTTAAAATCTGTATGCAATCATCCTTCTCTTTGTTTTGTCAGGCATTCAAGTAACTATCCTGAAATAATAATTATGTGACCAATAATTGTTTTCTGGAAGCTCATAAGGCTATCTTTTTCTTGCTAGAAAACGTATCTTGTACTGATGGTGTGTGTATTAACTATTAAGTGAACAGGGAGCAGCCTCTCTATTCCTACGGGTTAGAGGTAAGGTTTGTCTTCATCTTACCCTCCTCAGACCCTACCTTTAGGTGGGATATACTGAGTACGATGATGATGATGATAACTTTGATGCAACTCACTTGCTTATTTTTTTCACCAACCAAATATGTTGGATACGAAAATGGAATTTCTAGTGATAATGGATAGTATGGTATCTAATTGATTCAAACTTATGCAATAAATTTGGTTTCTTGAGAAACTCACATCATGTGATTGTATGCTTACATGCTACTTGATTTACACATATATTTTAGGGGTCTTCAAGCATGGCTCATACAGACAGTAGCAAGCGAAGTTCCTCTAGCGATCTAGAAGATGCAGAAATAGTGTACCTGAAGGATAATGTGACAATTCATCCAACTCAATATGCTGCAGAAAGGATTAGTGGTCGTTTAAAGCTGATTAAGCAAGGTTCTTCACTATTTATGGTAATGCTCTCTTGTTGTTAAGTAACTCATATTATTGGTGATACATATTCTGTTATTTTTTTTTATCATTACAGTAATATATACTTACTTTTGTCATAATAGACGTGGATACCTTATAAAGGCCAAAGCTCAAATGCGAGGCTGTCTGCGAGAGGTTAGCCTTATCTTTTAATTGTTTGTGGTGTACCTATGTGTATCAGTTTATATATCTTACTTCTTGTATGTAAATGCAATTATGCATAACATGTGATTTGTTTTTGATGTGTGGTTCTGAACTTCTGATCAATGTTGTTTTATGCAGACACAAATTTGTACACCATAAGATCATTACCGTTTTCTGATATTCAATCGATTCGTCGGCATACACCAACAATTGGGTGGCAGTACGTTATTGTTGTATCATCAGGTAGACTGTTACATTCTTTTGCACTGTAGTTGGATATATTATATTCATCATTAATATCTCTAAACTACTTCAGTTCTACATATATTAACTGTTGAGTTTAAATACCCAAGTACCAGATTTGTGGTGATGGTTTGTAGCAGTTGATATCAGGTTTTCATGTCAATGTTTTACATGTTATGTGGGTTGTGTGAGACTTATGACTATACTTTTCAGAATAATTTTCAGCAGATGATGCATATGTTAGATCTACATATGCTTGTAACTGAGTATTAGCTAGTTGGACAAGTTGCATGATCACTTTAAAACCTTTAAGATGTACCTATAGCATTGCAGAAAGTGATTTGTAGTGCTATTATTTTAATTGTTGTATGCATGTAGGATTTCCAAGATTATGTTGAATTAGACCTTTCAAGTTGACAGCTGGAAGTAGTATCAATGTCGGAGTTGTAATATGTTTCTGACAATTGGTTTATTTTGTAATGGCTTAGGTTGATCTGTTAATTGCTGCTATTTTTTTAACTTGTTTTATTTTCTAGTTTTTTCAAGTATTTACGAATACTTAATTGCATTATCTTGCTCTACTTTTATATCCACTTGTTTAGGAAGGTCTGGTAGACACTGTTCACTATTAACATGTTTAACATTTTTATGTAGTAAATTTTAATCAGACTGAAAGCATGTGCAGGTCTAGCATTCCCTCCACTATACTTCTATAGTGGTGGAGTACGCGAGTTTCTAGCTACAATCAAGCAACATGTTCTTATTGTCAGGTTGGTGGTTTTTCTTATTTCTGGAGTAAAACTTTATATAATATCCATTATCAAATCAGCAGTTGCATGCATGGGGGAGATTAACATGGTACATATTAATCCTAGATGACATCTCACAATATGTTAATCCCTTTCCCTGTAGAAGTTGATACAAAAATATCTTTAAGCATGTGATGTTTGTAAAGGATTTGGTGTTACTCTATCTTGATAAATAATAATATTAATAAAAACTTGCAAGACAAGTTACATATTGTAATTACCATCTATCTGCAAAGACCTTTTCTTTACTACAAACAAAAGAAGCCTTTTATTCTAGACTGGTAGCTACACTCTCTTTTAAGATTACATAGTATCCGTTATATATAATTGTTTCTGTTTTTAATCTGTATTGCCTGTGCATCCAGTTAAGATAATTTTTAAGGTATTTAAAGATATGTTACTCAAAAAAGTTACTGCGGATTATTTGTTCATAAGTCTGTCATATTGTTTAAAATTAGACTTGTCTTGTCCCAGGTCTTCAGAAGATGCAAATTTATTTCTTATAAATAACTTTCAAGACCCTCTGCAGGTGCAGTTTTATTTTTTGTTTGCATTTTTGATTTAGCTCATATATTTTAATTTTATGGGTTCATTTTCATTTGGTAAATCACTAGGCGGTTGTCGGCTCGGTGGGGTTACCAACTGGCGATTAATCGGGTTTAATAAGGATCAGTTGCGTTGAAACTTTTATAAGTAATTTGTCCAACTCATATATGTACACATTTTTTACTGAGTTTAACCATATTTTGACCAATTTTTACAAAATTTGACCGTTGTTTACTGATTGTTACTGATTTATACCGCCTACCGATTTTATCGCCCGATTTGGTGAAATCAAAATGGTGGACCACCGATTAATCCTGATTTTTACAACAATCCATCCAATGGTTATTGAACTTTGTTTGCGGTTCCTTTTACTTATGTTATTTAAATACGTCTTATCAGAGAACTTTGTCTTCATTGGAGCTTCCAGGATCACTTGCAAACAGAACACCTACATCTTCAGGTTCTCCCTCTTATGGTAATTTGGAGAATCAGCAATCTTCAGAAGACGGTCAGTTGAGTATTATTCAACAAAACAACAAACAGAGGCAAAAAAGTCATGATCCTGCACGCGATATTTCAATTCAAGTATTGGAGAAATTTTCTCTTGTCACGAGGTTTGCTCGAGAGACAACATCTCAACTTTTTCGTGAGAGCCTTGTTGATGGTCATGGTCCTAATGAGAAAAGGAGGACTAATTGGGCTTCCAAAGACCACCACTCGCAAGATATGACCGCCGATGATGTGGAAATTGCTCCTAAGAAAGTTCCTGTACCTTCCGATCCTTTAGAGGTAAAATCTTATTAAAAAGGATCATTTATTTCCTGTTTTTAAGATCATTAGTTGCATATTTTTCCAAGCTAAAAAACCAATTACATGTTTCCCCTTTCTCAATAAAATCATTAGTAAAAATAAGGGTAAAAATTAATTGATGGTTTTAGGAAGGAAGAGTGTGTTAACATTCCTTAGTAAAGATAAGGGTAAAATAGACATTGAATAAGTTAATTTTAATGAAATGGGTAAATATGTAATATATATGTTTTTAGAAGGGGAAATATGTATTTAACACTCTTAGAAGGGGTAATATGTAAATGCCCCAAAAATGATTTTCGGAAGATGGAAGTTACTATTTGTCATAATTCAAGTGGTATATTAGCATGTTGGAAACTTAGTTTAAGGTACAAGTAAATCTCGATAAAGCAATACCTTTGGGAGATATTTTTATAGAGGGTTTCAATATATATGGGGGTATGCAGTAAAAAAAATCATATATATATATTTTTAATTTGTGGAAGCTGAAAAGATTTGTAGAAACCTAATGCACATGGCAAATGAAAAGGTTTAGTTTTTACTTACAGAAGCTAGATGTTTGGAGGACATAATCCAAGAACAATGTTTGTAATCAGTTGAAAGGAGTAACAAACCAGCTTAATTAAATAACCAATAAATGAGGACAGTAATATGTGAAGCATAAGAAAGAAAACCCAATTATTAATTCAATAGACATGAAAGCATGGGTGCAACAAAAGTTTATTGTGAGGATGATTTAATAATTTGGAAAATAGTTTGGTAACTGGTAAGTATTTAAAATTTGGAAGTTGATTGTTTTTTAGCTAAGAAAATCCATGCTACATGTCTGGCACATTATGGGTGCATGAACATGGACTTCTGCTTTCAGTTCAATAATTCCCTTAGGCTATTTATGATGATTAATCAAAGTAAATACATTAATGTGTTACTTGTTCTGTTGCAAAGTTGTTATTTTAGTATTTTCTTAGATTAATATAAAAAAATAAATGAGGGTTTATAGACATTTAATATCAAGTGAAAGAAACTCAAGGCAGCATACTAATATAAAATTTCCTTTTTTTTCTATTATTATTTATTTTGTTTATATTTTTTTTAACTTTCACAAAAAACTGTTTAACAAAATAAAGTACAATACTAATTTGGTGGGGGGAAGAAAGTCTTGAAGCAGTTGATAGTGAAGTAGTTGATAGTAAAGCTATTCTCCTTTGGTCAAATGCTCAGATTCAGAAATGATCTTTTTGTCCCACTATAAAATTATTCCTTAAATTATTGTTTATCTATACCATATAACATAATATATTTAGTTTTCTTTATGATCCACTAATATACTATCATAAAGACATGAACAAATCCTTATTTTACCAACATGTAGCATCTATGAACTTTGTATGAGTATCTGTGTACAATGTACCGTCCTTTTGCTGAGTGTTCACAGATCAATTTCTTAATTCTTACCTTGTTTCTTATTTTTATTTCTGGCAGTTTGATAAATTATCACTGGTATGGGGACAACCACGACAACATCCTTTAGGGGTTCAAGAGGTAACACATACTTTTTCTGTACAAGCTTATGAGAAATGATCAAATACTGCATCATGATTTATTATCCATAATGTGTTTTCAAATTGAACACTTTTCTTTAGATAATACTGATTCTTTCACGCTGTAACAAGTTCTCTAGACGGATTTAAGACTTCCATTTGCTGTAAACATCGTTAGATGGTGGGGTATAGACCAGAGATTATCGAGATTAATCGGAATTAATCGATTGGAATTTTATATGTAATCTTTCATATTATATATATGATTTCTTTTTTTAAAAATTTTATATATATTTTCGAACTTAGTAATTGGATTGGATTTATAAGTATAGTATTTCAAATACTTCAAAGATCTGACCCGATTTTGACCAAAATTTGATGGATTCTAACCTGCTTTGACCTCCTACGGATTTTACTAGCGATTAGGTCCCATGGTAGATCTCCGATTACTTATTAGTAGGTGATTAATTGACGATTATCACGTTTTTTATAACATTGAGTAGACTTCTTCTGGAAACACCTTGAAGCTGTATTAAGTATTTTGTTTTGCCACTTTGTTTGGTGTAAGAAGCAAATTTTGTGGATCTGATTATTGTTTACATTAAAGAGAAGTATAAAGTTTTCATCTGCTGAATGGTATTTGTATCTATTGCTTAGTTGTTTTTCTCTAAGAAAAATAAATTTTAAAACCCTTCTTCATAGTTCATACACACACGCGCGTTCAAAAGCCAAGTATATCTTTGACTGCTAATGCTTATTTTATGCAGTGGTCAACCTTTTTGGATTTTGAAGGCCGTATTGTAGATCCAAATGCTTTAAAAAAGAGAATATTCTACGGAGGAGTAGAGCATGAGTTGCGGAAAGAGGTTTTTCCTTTTTTTTTTTTTTTTACTATTTTTATGTATTTATTTTCTCTAATTGCATAGTGGAACTAAGCTTTTGGTGATGCATAATTTTCAGGTGTGGACATTTTTATTAGGATATTATTCATATGACTCTACATATGCAGAGAGGGAGTATGCTGTATCAGTTAAAAGGTCCGAGTATGAGACAATAAAAAATCAATGGCAGGTATGTGATTAAATTTTATGCAAATGAATTATGTTTTTCTTTTCTATCCTCGCAAACTTTTTTTCTTTTAATAAAAAAAGTAAAAATGAAAGAATCTAATACCAAACTACATTGGTGTTTCCAGTCTTACATTTTTTAGTTGTAGTGTTTTATGAAGGATTATTTTATGTGTCGAATTTCCTCCTGCAGAGCATTTCCCGAGAACAGGCGAAAAGATTTACAAAATTCAGAGAAAGGAAGGGTCTTATTGATAAAGATGTGGTATGAGTAGGACCATAGATTAAAATATACTTCAAGTAATTCACAATATGGGTCAATTTATTGATAGTTTCATGTTTACTTATTATTATTTTTAAGGTAAGGACTGACAGGTCACTGCCATTTTATGAGGGTGATGACAATCCAAATGTGCGCGTTATGCATGACATATTGCTGACCTACTCGTTCTACAACTTTGATCTTGGCTATTGTCAGGTAAATACACTATACTGATAATTTAAGCAAAATAATAAAAACTTACGATCTCAATAATTACAATTTACAACTACTAAACATGTTTTATTTATAAATTAGTCTTTAATAATATGATTAACTTTTTAAATTTAAAAAATGTTGGGTCTACTGACATAGTTGCTTGTGTTGTAGATACCTATGTAAAAGCTTATGTTCAACCTCCCAATAATATATACCCTTTTTTTTTGCTAAAGAATACAATACATTGTTGTTAGGGCATGAGTGATCTCCTGTCACCAATATTATACATCATGCAAGATGAATCAGAAGCATTTTGGTGTTTTGTTTCTCTATTGGAAAGACTTGGACCAAATTTCAACCGTGATCAGAGTGGCATGCATGCACAACTTTTTGCACTCTCCAAGGTTCTCTCTCTCCTTCCAGGTTTTATTACAGAGAAAATAAATATCATAATAATCAAAACCAAAAAATTTAAGTGACATAATTACTGCAAAAAACTACTAAGATGTTGAAAGTTAGTTTTATAAACTTGTTCAACTTAAAGCATTGATATATTTAATCTCTAACATGTTTTTCTCTTTTGTATTGACAGTTAGTGGAACTGTTGGACAGTCCATTACATAACTACTTCAAGCAGAATGACTGCTTGAACTATTTCTTTTGTTTCCGCTGGATTCTTATTCAATTCAAAAGTTAAGTCTATATTTAGTTTTTTTTTTTTAAACAACAAGTGTGTCTGAGTCGAAATTCCAGAAGTAAAACAGATGTCACTTTTTCAGAAAAACAAACTTTTTTTTAGGATTTTTGGTCGAAATTTTATTCTATAATAACTGGTGATGTTTTTCCAGGGAGTTTGAATACGAGAAAACGTTAAGGTTATGGGAGGTTTTATGGACTCACTATCCAAGCGAGCATCTTCATCTTTATGTATGTATCGCGATCCTAAAAAGACACCGGGCCAAAATAATGGGGGAGCAAATGGACTTTGATACCCTTTTAAAATTCATCAACGAATTAAGCGGTCAAATCGAGCTCGATCCCATTCTTCGTGACGCAGAGGCTCTATGTGTATGTGCTGGTGAAAATGGTGCCGCCTCTATTCCGCCCGGAACTCCGCCTTCGTTACCCATCCAAGATTCTTCCATATATTACCAACAAGATGATGAGGTGTTGTGAAGCATGAGTCCAGTGAAGAGAAATAAAACGCAAGTAAAGTTTTTTAATCATGTATAAATATTTGGTTTCTGCATGTTTAGTACCTGTATTGAAAAATTGTGATTCGTCGTATTTTCGTTATAATCTTAGATAATCTACCGTTGATATGTTATTTATTTACATAATTACATATATAAAAAAAACTTCGTTTATTTTTAGGGGTTACATATTCTGGAGGCGGATCAAATACATGTAGTTATTTTCGTACATAACGTAGGATGCAATCAGAATACGACACGTGTACAAAGAG
>WOUH02000045.1:628432-657764 GCA_009936405.2 Stevia rebaudiana | reverse complement strand
GTAACCCACACAAAAACCCCTCTTGGCTCAGAATCAAACTTGTAACCTATCGAACACAAGGTGAACTCATATTCATTACTTCCGTGCCACTGGGCTACAAGCTCGTTGCAATTTACACATTACCTGCAAAGTACAACCCCTGCTCTTTTATGTCCGTAGTGTTAGTTTCAGTAGTTTAAAATATTTTATACGTATTGGTGACCACTCGTGATTTTTCGCCTCCATTTGGTTTTTGTTTAAGTTCCGCCATTGCACCCAGAAAGGAGCCGTAACCCACACAAAAACCCCTCTTGGCTCAGAATCAAACTTGTAACCTATCGAACACAAGGTGAACTCATATTCATTGCTTCCGTGCCACTGGGCTACAAGCTCGTTGCAATTTACACATTACCTACAAAGTACAACCCCTGCTCTTTTATGTCCGTAGTGTTAATTTCAGTAGTTTAAAATATTTTACACGTATTGGTGACCACTCGTGATTTTCCGTCTCCGTTTGGTTTTTGTTCAAGTTCCGCCAGAAAGGAGCCGTAACCCACACAAAAACCCCTCGTGGCTCGGAATCAAACTTGTAACCTATCGAACACAAGGTGAGCTCATATTCATTGCTTCCGTGCCACTGGGCTACAAGCTTGTTGCAATTTACACATTACCTACAAAGTACAAACACTAGTTAAGATTGAATAAATCATTAAAGAAACTTTCTCAAACACATGTTTTGTTGGTTCGTTATCCCTCTTGGTAAAACTTGTTAGACTGACATAAATATGGATATAAACCATTCAATTTACTTTATTATAACAAAAAAAAATAGTAGCTCATAACTTAACGGATTACTACCCCCTAATCTACTAGGCTAGTTAGAGCATTCACAGTAGCTTTCCCATATTTATGTGGGAGGAGCCTGTATAATTTAGGGTGTGGTTGAGAGTGGTTGTGAGTAAAGGAGAGAGAAATATTTGGGGTTTTGTTTGTTTTTCCCTCAAAGTTAGGAAAAAAATATGAAGATGAGGATTTTGGTGTATGAAAGGGAAAAGGTAATGATGCTATTTTAATAGTTTTTTAAAATGGTTGTGAGTGAATGAGAGAGAAAGAGATAATGATAAAGGTATGAAAAAATATTATTTAATTGGAAAAAGTACAAATGGGGATGTGGAAGCTACTCTGAATGCTCTTAGTCTAATCAATTTGAATAAGTATAACATTAAAATTATTTCTTTAAAGGACAATTAAAATAGAATTAATAAAATTTCAGAATATTATTATTTCTAAATAAAAATTCACAATTATAATTAATTTGTTTAAAGTTTATTAAGTTAATTAAAGTTATAAAACTTATTAAATAAATATAATACATTAAACAAATACTTGCTTAACTAATATTATGAAATACTATTTAAAGCATCAAGTAACATTTAAAGTGTTTAATAGTCAGTTAATAATTAAATACTATTAAAAAACTATTAATGATTATAGAAACGCATAGATATACACATATTTACACACGTATTTGAATACAGGTTAACGAAGTGAATTCGGGTTACCCTCTGCTACTTAGATTACTATGTATCAGACTTAGCATGTCAAGTGAGTATTTTCTTACTTTGACTCCCGCTTATTTTATCTTTTGAGTTGTTACACATGTCAATATATCAAATGCTTTACATACTCATACACAACATACATATGATCATATTTGTGATTTACTTGAATGCATTTGTTACTTGTCTTTGATGCAAATCATACATTATACGATTGAAGTAAATACTCAATCACTTGTGGATTTACAATTGTTTGCACAAATGAATCATCATGTCTTTTATTATTATGTTTATTATTATATATACTGTGAAATGCTCAGCAACTATCTTTGTAGTTGACAAATATACCTTACGTGTGTAACATGATAAGAAGACAAGTTGACATCACTTAGGATTCCATGAACCTAGACAATAGAAATGAAATTACATAATAATGTTTGTTATTTGTTGATGTAATGTGTATAAGCTTGTGGTTGTTTAATCAAACGTTATGGTTTGTGTAATCAACTAGCATTGTCAATAAATATGTAACATTAGTGGCACATGTTTATTTAACAACCAATCAAAATTTAATTAAAAAAAAACAAACTTAGCAAGAAACTAAGCAAAGAGATACACCATTAAAAAGAAAAATTACACCATTTTGGCACACGTAACACTAGTGACACATGTGATCACATCATGCCCCGATGATTCCGCTAACGGTTGTGGTGTGACAATGAACGTCACCAATCATGTTTTAGCCATAAAATCGAGCGTCAAGAAGCACGAACCAAAACTTAATAATAACATTAAAAATCATAGAATCAATGAATTATTAAAATACAAACATATAAATAATTATTATCACTTGTATTATTTAAACATGTGATTAAAACTAGAAAAAGAAGTTTGATGACGATTTTATTTTATTTTCTTTTAGCAAAAAAGAATGCAACTAATTAAGTCATATAATATATACAAATGAAAAAGAAAAAGGACAGCAATTTCCAAGAACTCATTCTCAAATTTTTTATTTTTATTTTTTTGAGAAAGTGGGGTCCACATTAAGAAACATCTTCCGTGAGGTCGCCCACACCAGATCACCACCAAAAAGAGAGAAAAACCTTTACATAAAGAAAGCCCGAAAATCGTGCCAGATGTAAATACAAAATAATATATTCAAAATCAAAAAGCTATCGTGCTTCCGATTTATAAGTTATTCTGCTTATTTACGGACAGTGATACGTTATGTAGGTTATCATATCCCTAATCTCCTTTCCCTATCATCTCGTATTCCCAGTAGTATTTATATCTTGTCTTCTATGGTTCTTCGCTTCACACCTCCTTACTTTCTCTCTCTATAACCATCCATACACTTTCTCTCTCTCTGGAAATCCCTAAAATAGAAGAGAGATTGATGAAATTGTTCAGTAGAATAGAAAGTGTAATTCAATTATCTCTTTAAAAGCCCTACGATCTGTTCTTCCAATTTCTCGTCGTTTCAATCAGAAGGTAACAATCTTTCCATTTCACGCATCTACTTGATCACACAATTATAGAGGCTCGTGTTTCTAGATTACGCGTATACTGATCATGAATTTCTATGATGATGTTGTGGTATGTATGTGTATGGATTGTTTGTGAAATTTTAGGTTTTTGGTTGAGGAAGAATTGGGAGTTTTGTTAGGGCTTTTTGTTGTTGACTTGTTTAGCTGAATTTCACAGGAATAACGGTTTGAATTATCCGATCTGCTAGTATCTGTTCTAATTCATGTGTTTGTTTATTTTTTTTTATTTTAGTTTGCTTGCAGTTTTGGAAAAGCTATGTCGTCTCTCAGCAGAGAGCTGGTATTTTTGATACTTCAGTTTCTAGATGAAGAGAAGTTCAAGGAGACTGTTCATAGGTAGGCTTTAAGAAAACCAAATTTATGTTTTGTGAACTTGTTTTTTTTAGATTCTAATTTTGAATCACATATTTTTGTTTTGAATTTTTGGCTGTCATTCTGCGTTATCACAACTGATAATTGCTTTTTTTTGTTGTGTAGGTTGGAGCAAGAATCTGGCTTTTTCTTCAATATGCGCCACTTTGAGGAAATGGTAACAAATGGTGATTGGGATGAGGTGGAAAAGTACCTCTCTGGATTCACAAAGGTTGATGATAACAGATATTCGATGAAAATCTTCTTTGAGATACGAAAACAGAAGTATTTAGAAGCCTTAGACAAGTATGTTCTAAATAAAATTTGAGTTATTCAAACATGTATGTTAGCATCTATGTTATCTTTCATTTTATTAATCCAATTAATCATGTTCATACACACTTCAGTTATATGTGATCTGATTAACATCGAGATTTTTTTAAACTTTGAGAATGTTGCCAGATTCTTATAATCTGATTAATTTGTAGGAAGGACCGTGCTAAAGCGGTTGAAATTTTAGTAAAAGATTTGAAAGTGTTTTCTGCATTCAATGAAGACCTCTTCAAAGAAATAACTCAGCTTTTGACTCTAGAGAACTTCAGGTGTGTAATAGTTACCTAATCTGTCCCAACTTTTGGTGTTAAAAATGAAAGCTTTGATATAAATACTTGCATACAGGGACAATGAACAATTATCAAAATATGGAGACACCAAATCTGCTAGGGGTATAATGTTGGGTGAATTAAAGAAGTTGATTGAAGCAAATCCCCTGTTTCGTGACAAGCTCAATTTTCCGAGTTTAAAGAACTCAAGACTCCGAACACTTATCAACCAAAGGTTCATATTATTATTCAATATTCATATCTGACATTCTGGCTTACAAAAATCTTCTTCAAATTTGTGACTTATCTTTATATCTAATTACAATTTGTAGTCTGAATTGGCAACACCAGCTTTGTAAGAACCCGAAGCCAAATCCGGACATAAAAACACTGTTTGTTGACCATTCTTGCGGGCAGTCACAGCCAAATGGCGCACGTGCCCCATCTCCTGTAACTAATCCATTAATGGGTTCTGTACCAAAGCCTGCAGGCTTTCCACCTATTGGTGCTCATGGTGTAAGTGAAATTAGCATTTTATGTATGTCTCTGAAATTTAATTTGGAGTAAATGCAGTTTTCGTCACTGAGGTTTGCAAGATATAACAATTTCTGTTCATCTTTAACAGAAACCGCCTTTAACGTTTCAAGTCTTAACAATTTTGTCACTAAACCCTTAACAGAAATCCGTTAAGACTTGAAATGTTAGGGACATTATCTGTTAAGGGTGGACTGAAACTCTCAAGCCTTGCAAATCTTAGAGACGAAAATTGCACTTTACTTTTTAATTGTAACTCAAAAAATTGAGTTTTTAACCTGATCTATACATTAATTTTTTATTTTGTTTTTGTATTTTAGCCTTTTCAGCCTGCACCTGCACCGTTGCCATCATCTCTTGCTGGTTGGATGGCGAATCCATCTGTTCCTCATCCTTCAGTTTCTACGGTCCCTATTGGTTTCACTCCGCCTAATAATGCTGGTATGTAATATTTTCTTCTCAACCAACTTCGCACAATATGATAATCTAGTAATCTTGATAAAAGTTTCATGATAGGTAGTTCAATGTATTTGAATATGATTTGTTATTTTCTTGTTTTGTTTCATGTTGAAGCTTTGTTAAAGCGACCTAGGACTCCTCCCACCACCAATCCAGCTGTAGATTATCAAACAGCAGATTCTGAACACTCGTTAAAGAGAACACGTACATTTGGGATATCTGATGAAGTATGACATACTTTACCTATCTTCTCTCATTTTTTAAGGAAGTATCATTTGAACACCTTTAGTATTACATATCTTGATTGTCAAAATTTTGCTCACTAACATATGGGTAAACCTTCTTTTAGAAGTTCAATTTTTGAAAAAGTAAGGAAGAATCCTATGAACACTATTTAGATAATATATCAATCTAAATCTTTCCACCTCTTTAATGTGATGCATCTCTTATCTTCTTAGCAGGTCAGTCATATACCCGTTAATATGTTACCTGTTGGCTATATGGGTCAAAGTCATGGTCAAAGCTCTTACTCGTCTAATGATTTGCCTAAAACTGTGGTGATGACCCTCAATCAGGGGTCTGTAGTCAAAAGTATGGATTTTCATCCAGTACAGCAGATTCTGCTTCTTGGTTAGTGCTTACTTCTTATTTAGTTTATATATCAAACTTCTGGTCTTCGTGGGTTATGTTTTGAGGACTTGTTATTGCATGAAATTGGTAAAATAATAATTTCTTCTTTGATTTTTTATGATTAATATTATAGTTGGAACTAGCAATGGAGACATCATGATATGGGATCTAGTTAGCAGGGAGAAGCTTGCTCACAGGAATTTCAAGATTTGGGATATTAATGTCTTCACAATGCCTTTGCAGGTTTGTATATAAAGTCTACTAAACTTTAATATATGTTGAAAAAAGATTCCTTT
Source organism: Stevia rebaudiana (assembly GCA_009936405.2). NCBI lineage: Eukaryota > Viridiplantae > Streptophyta > Magnoliopsida > Asterales > Asteraceae > Stevia > Stevia rebaudiana. The sequence goes on along the minus strand of WOUH02000045.1, from coordinate 651,804 downwards.
GTTAAAATTTAGTGTATGCCAACTTGATTCTTGACTTATGTTTATAATAGGCATCTTTGACCAACGACAATACTGCATCAATAAATCGTGTAACCTGGAGCCCTGATGGAACACTGTTTGGTATTATTGATAATTTACCTTTTTAAATAATGTGTGTGAGATTATTTCATAATACCTTAATTAACCTAAACAATTTTCTTTTGTTTCATATAGGTGTTGCATTCTCAAAGCACATTGTGCAAATATACTCCTATCATGGCGGCGATGATCTCAGAAACCACTTGGAGGTTTGTCTTGTTTAATCTTTTTTTTTTTTTACTTTTCTAGTTTAAATCGTGACAGCTGGTGTTGTTTTATCGAATACCTTTGGATCATATAATCAGTACCATTTTAATTGTCTTGGTTGTACAGATTGAGGCTCATGCTGGCAGTGTTAATGATCTTGCTTTCTCTTACCCGAACAAACAACTTTGCATCGTGACATGTGGTGATGATAGATTAATAAAGGTTAATCTTCTACCCATCTTTCTTTTTTATCAAATCTTGGAATTGAATTTATTTATGTGTAGTGTAACATGAAGCGTTTTATATAGGTGTGGGATGCAGTAACAGGGGCAAAACAACATACATTTGAGGGTCATGAAGCACCTGTATATTCTGTATGTCCACATTTCAAGGAAACTATTCAGGTAAATTGTTAGTATTTCTTTTCTATGCATTGAAAGCAGCTGCTAATTTGTTTCTTCTCAACTTTTCATGCACCAGTTTATTTTCTCTACAGCAACCGATGGAAAAATAAAGGCTTGGTTGTATGACAATATGGGTCCCAGGGTAGACTATGATGCGCCAGGTCATTCATCCACCAGTATGGCATATAGCGCAGATGGAACAAGGTGTAAAAACTGTTTATGTGGCAAATTTAACCCATTTATTTCAAAATGGGTAGTCTGGGTTTAATTTTATCTGAAATGGGTCTAACGGGTAAATAGTGATATAGAACATTGGTTTAAAAGGAAATTTGTTAATTTAGTTGAATTTCACTGGAAGTGTATTTTAACGCATAAGCCTTTCTAAATCATCTACCCAAGAAGTTTGATTGTTTTCGAAGAACTACAAGTTTTGTGATGATATCTGTCATACTAAATGCTTATAAATTATATTGCACAAAAAGTGTTTTGTATAGCTATCTCTGGTGTCAGTTACAACATATATCAGATGTATTTTGCATAACTAATGTGTAAAAGAAAATCATTTTGGTTACAAGGAAACAGGTTGAAAGTTACCCAAAGTCTATTTCCTGTGCATATAACCTGTGTTGTCATTTTATTGGAAGCTGTATTATTATTCATAAACTATCTTGAAGAAAATTTGTTTTTGGTTGATTTGACTTGTACCAAAAGTTATAAGTCATCTTACTTTTGAGACCTATCAATGATGCTATTTTAATAATCTAATGCTATTTGGCCAATTAATAGGTTATTCTCATGTGGAACAAATAAAGAAGGAGATTCATACATTGTTGAATGGAACGAAAGTGAGGGAGCTGTGAAACGTACCTATAACGGTCTTGGTAAACGATCTGCTGAAGTTGTTAAGTTTGATACCACCAAGAATCATTTCCTTGCTGCTGGTGATGAATTTATGGTTAAATTCTGGGATATGGATAATGTCAACTTACTGACAACAACCGATGCTGATGGTGGTTTACAGGTACTCATCAGATACCCTCATTTAAATATATATCATTGAGAGTTGCCATAATTGGGGCAAGATGGGTATTTTGTGTGGTTGAAAAGTCGGTTTAGGTTGGGTTTACCAGAAACTCCATTTGTTCAATGTGCTTATTTAATCAGCCTGTCAGATATGATCAGAAAAACAATATTTTAAAATCTTAACTTTTGGATAAAAGGATTTTGAAGGTTTTATGCGGTAAATACTCACCGTGTTATTTGTTTGACTTGTATTCTTGTTAACTGTAAAAAAAAAAATCCAAATTGGCCACACAATAAACATGTAAAGTGAACTCTACTAAACTTATTATCTGGCTGTTGATGTGTTTGCAGGCTTCTCCTTGTATAAGATTTAACAAAGAAGGGATTCTGATGGCTGTATCAACAATTGACAATGGGATCAAAATCCTTGCTAATCAAGATGGGATTAGGTTATTAAGAACAATGGAGACCCGACCTTTTGATGCTTCTAGGGTTGCATCTGCATCTATTGTGAAGGTAATTCGGTACTTAAATTCTTATAATTCCATGTTATCTTACTGAAATGGTTTACATATATACATACAGAACCCCATGATGACCATGTTTGGTGGTGCTACTGCTGCTAATACACCTGTGGGACCCAGTATTATGGATAGAGTTACATCAATACCTTCGATGGTGGCCATGGTGAACACTTTTCTTGAATTTTTTTTGATAATTTATATGAACAAATTAACATATTTGGATTGTCTTTTTCTTAATCGTGGTCATGATGTTTAATTAAATGTTTTCATGTTGGGTGATTTGTAGAACGGTGACAATCGGAGCCCGATTGATGTAAAGCCCAGAATTGTGGATGAAGCTATGGAAAAATCTAGAACATGGAAATTAACAGAAATAACAGAACCGACACAGTGTCGCTCCTTAAGGCTTCCTGATAATACTTCTTCAGCAATGCGGGTATTATTTTCATTTCAGTTTCATAATCTTCTCACTTTTTTTTTCTTTTTTTTTGAGTACCAGTGAAGAGAGAATTTTCTGCTAACATTAACCAGTAGTGTTAGTTATATGACCTTTTTGTCATTACAGATTTCAAGATTGATATACACAAATTCAGGACTTGCTATATTGGCTCTAGCAGCTAATGCTGTTCATAAACTATGGAAATGGCAAAGAAGTGATCGTAATTCAACTGGGAAGGTAGTTAGTTATTCATAGTATTTTTATATATGTAAATTTCATTATTTGTATATGAAGGAGACATAAATTAGATTACAATAATTAAAATAAAATAAATAGAAGATCCGGTCTTAGTTCATTATCACATTCCAATTTCCAAACAGTGTTCCATCCAGATTCATATCTATCTTTTTTTTCCACTTGTTGTGACATATTTCTAAATTGCTATGTTTAGGCTACTGCTAATGTGACGCCTCAGTTATGGCAACCAACAAGTGGTATATTGATGACCAATGATATTAGTGATACAAACCCTGAAGATGCTGTTCCATGTTTTGCATTGTCCAAGAATGACTCGTATGTTATGTCTGCTTCTGGCGGGAAAATCTCTTTGTTTAATATGATGACGTTCAAGGTTAGTTTTTTAATACCTTTTTGTCCGTGTTTATCAGCATACAGATAGTTTGTGTATAGTTCTAGTTATTATAGTTGGCTATTTTTTTAATACTAAGGGTATAATGGTAATTTCACACCTGCTTAATGTTAGTTTTTACCACCCATCTTTGTTGGTGGGAAATTAATGCAAACCACATGGACTATCTGTGTAATTAACTCATTATATATCCTTTTTTCCGTAAAGAATAAGTTTATGTTTTTGTTTCAAAATATAATTTTTGTATTTATGTATTTTTACTTAATATTTAATTATTTCCGATTCTTTGCTGTCTTTCTTTCCCAAGATTAGTATAATTTTCTATTATAAAATGAGTTTTGAAATTTTATTACTCAAAAACACACTTTCGGATTTGTGTTAAATAATTCTGGTTTAATTAAAAAAAAAAATTTAACTTCTTATCTTTATTCATATGCACAGACTATGACTACATTCATGGCCCCACCACCTGCAGCAACTTTCTTGGCATTCCATCCACAAGATAACAACATTATTGCCATTGGCATGGAGGATTCTTCAATCCACATATACAATGTCCGAGTTGACGAGGTTAGTTGTTCATCAGCTCTTTTTATTCAATAATATTTGAAAATAGTCATTTTGTAAATTTATTATATATAGAGTGATGTTTTCATCTCTATGAACAGGTCAAAACTAAGCTGAAAGGTCATCATAAACGGATCACTGGTCTGGCCTTTTCTAACGTACTTAACGTCTTAGTGTCTTCCGGTGCTGATTCACAGGTATTTGGTTTGTTCAAATATATTTTATTATCCCAATAAAAAGTTAATACTTTTGATAAAAAAACTTTGTGTACTGCGTATTGTTGATGTAAGAGGTTTTGTATCTTTGCAGTTATGTGTTTGGAACACAAACGGATGGGAAAAGCAAACAAGTAAACAATTGCAAATTCCAGCAGAACGTGTGGCTTCTCCCCTTGCTGATACGCGCGTGCAATTTCACCAAGATCACACACATTTGCTGGTTGTACATGAAACTCAAATAGCCGTTTTTGAAGCACCGAAGTTGGAATCCCACAAACAGGTCTGTTTTTTGGTAACTGTTCATATATTTGCAGAGAAAAACACTATATCCAAATTAGTTGATTAACAATTATCTGACAAATCATTTACTGAATGGAATTATTTATTTTTTTTTGTAATTATATATTGAGTCATGATTTTGATGTATTGTTGTGATATAGTGGTTCCCGCCAGAGATAAATGGGTTGATAACCCATGCTACTTATTCGTGTGATAGCCAATTGATTTTTGTGGGTTTTGAGGACGCAAGCGTCAATGTTCTTTCTTCATCAACACTCACGTTGCGATGTCGGATCACTTCAACTGCTTATTTGCCAACCAATCCAAAGTGAGTGTTTCTTTTATCTTGTAAAAACAAACACTTGTTTTGTTTATTTTGTTTTTAACCCCTTATCATTTGTTCTGGTTAAATTTGTGTTTTATCAAAATGGACTCTATTGGATATTTTTGTACCTAAACATTGTTTTTCTATAATTTGAACTTTTTTACAAATTAATTTCAATGATTATAGAATTTCTTTTATCACCTTTTTAGCTTATTTACTTGTTAATTGTTATTGAAGTTTTTTTCATCACTTTTTTGAGCTTATTATTTTTATTATATTATTATTATTATTTTTCTAAAATCATGAACCTTTTCAGTTTAAGGGTGCATCCACTAGTTATAGCTGCACATCCGTCTGAACCGGAGCAATTTGCGTTGGGACTTAGTGATGGTGGGGTGTGTGTACTTGAGCCGCTGGAGTCTGAAGGGAAATGGGGCACATTACCTCCTAATGTAGAAAATGGTGGTGCGGGTCCAAGCAGTACAACTCCAGCTGCAGCAAGTACAACTGATCAAGCACAGAGGTAACTTACAAACTATTATTAGGTACATCAATATCAATTTAGACGAAGATCATCCCTCACAAGTTTAGTTTTGACTCAAAACACCATAACTTAAGTAACAATATTATTAGAATTGATGCCACCCTGATAGGCGTTAGATTCTGGCTGAAGTAGCAAAAGTATTTGTTTTCATGGTGTAAAGTTTATCAACATGCAAATTGACGGTTACTTTTTTCTTTATTTAATTATAATATTGGAAACGATTGTAGGCCTTACGTTAGTGGCCTCGAGTTTTTCATTTCTTATATCTTATATATTTTTTTCTATCATTATTATATGTTTGGTGGATTAGAAATGAAATGGATCGGATATCTATGAAAAAGCCGACTACGAAATTGATTTTGTTGTTTTACCAACTTCAGTCTAGCCATGGACACTATGATCTAGATTTCCAATAAACCTTGAACATCTGTGACCTAAATTCCTAATAAAAATCCCAACACTAACGAAGAAAATAAAGTTGTCATATTTAATAACTATTTTGTATTGTTTTGAATGACGAACAAGAACACTTATCTCCTAACATCGTCTATTTCTCACTTGTGCGACCTAGCCGCTGTTCAGAGTAGTATTTCATATTCAATAGTTCTGTAGACGACAATGTACATCTATGCTTATGAAAATTGGTGATCCTTCTTCTTAATGAGAACGCAAAATCCTATTGCAATTTTAGCCTTTTAGGCTGTTTAGGGAATGATATTCACATTTCAAACATATGAAAACGCAATCCTACAAAAGGTTTGAGTTCTAAATATAAAACTAGATGGGCGTGCTAAGATATGCAATTCTCTCCACTTTAACTCCTGTATTTAAAGAATAAGACTATAAATACTATATAAATGTAATACAAATAAGTAAATATGTATTCCTAATTCGTTGCACAAAATAAGTTGTTACATGTGTATAACTTCATTACATCTATGTATACGTTACATAATGATGTATATGTAATACCTTATGTAATAAGAAAATATCATTTTTACTTAAAACATCATCTTACCTATAACTAAGACTATATTTCATAAGCGTAGTAATATGTTACATATACCTTAACAAGATCACAGTCTCTATCTACATCCTATAATTTAACCAAAAATCACATTTTTTAAAATTTAAATACAAATTTTGTTTAAACCTGTGGCCACATCTTGTTCTTTTTCTTAATCTCTATTCCACTTACACACTTATTTTATTAAAATTTTCACTTTTCTAATCTAAATTATGAAATTCATAATTTAAGAAGAAATGCGTTAATTACTAGTTCTTAATATGCTCTCAGTTCCTTCTTTTTTTATTCTTTACTTGAAGGTTTCTGACCGACACCATAGACTATAAGGTTGCCCTTACAGATCACTGCAGTCACAAAACAAGTACCACCATTGACATCTTTTTCTAAAAACTCTGAATCTTTAGCGAGATATCCATACTTCAAAAAGAAAATCAATGCAACTATCAGGAAATTAATACCTCTTGGCCTCTTCCTCGTCGAGAAAACCGGTGGTGACGAATTCGAATCACAACTGACAATCGGTCCATCATTTTATCCTCTCGAATGCTTATGAAGAAATAACAATGGAGCTGATGGTGTCGGAGACGTTGACGAAGAGAGAACTGTGACGACAGAGAGATTGTCGGTTGGCGGATCATCGAGGATGATAAGAACACCGGCGAGTTCGTTACTTCAACTAAACCGGACATGTTACCAACGGTCTATTTTTCTATTATGATAACTTTTATCACAGAGAGATAATATGGAGAACATAATAGATTTCGATTTAGCTTGATATGAATTTGATGTTTGCTTGCTTCAAGTCTATCTTTGTGCGATCAATCTTTTTTGCTTCATGACCGAAATGTGGAAGTTCAACCCTTCAACTGGAAATTAGAAAGGTGCAGTTATGTCGTGCCGATAATGACAAAGATAGGAAAGAAACAAAATAAAGAAAAGTTCTTTATTGAATCTCAACCGTTGAATAAAAGGAGATGGTCTCAAAAACCCCGATTGAATGTTATTTAATGATAAAATTTGATCAAATCTCAATAATTGGTTTACTAGTTTTATGTTAGAGTTGAGAGTTATTAACCTCTTCTCTGTCTTGATATCCAGAGCCCTTAAACACGGCACGTATCGGTGTAATGGACGTTATTGGCCCACATTGGTGTAAATATTAGGTAATGACCTATTTATTATCAAAATGAACATGATTCTAAAAGGCTAAATCTAGTGGCTAAATTCTGGTCAACGAGTCAGATTTTGAAACATATCAATGCGCAAGCTAATTTAGCCAGCGCTTTTATAAAAAAAGAACAAACTTTCTACTGACACGTGTACTGTACTTTAATGTTCATGCTGAGAGAACATACTTTTTTCCTGACCAATGTTTTTCTAACATATGGCACCCAATGTCTCTGGTTGAATATTCAAAATTACAGGCTATTAGCCATTAGAATTAGCCAGTACTTTATTACCAGCGGTATTTAAAATTTAGCCCGCACTTTTTTTTAATCTTTTTTTTGTACGTTGAAAAAAAAGATAGGCTAAACAAAAGTGCGGGCTAAATTTTAAATACCGCAGGCTAATAAGGTACCGGCTAATTCTAATGCTAATAGTCTGTAATTTTGAATATTTAGACAGTGACATTAGGTGTCATGTGTTAGAAAATCATTGGTCAGGAAAAAAGCATGTTACCTCAGCAGGAACATTAAAGTACAGTACATATGTCAGTAAAAAATTGGTTCTTTTTTGAAAAAAGTGCTGGCTAAATTAGCCAGCGCATTGGTATGTGTTAAAATCTGACTGGTTGTTGACCAAATTTAGCCACTGAATTTAACCTTCAGAATCATGTTTATTTTGGTAATAAATGAGTCAAAATTGCCTAGTTTGATAATTTTCCCTAAATATTATTATGAAGTATAAGCCAACACGAGCGAATCAATTGTTCAATACCGCCTCAGGCAATACGGCTAATAATGTTCATTACGTCCCGTATTATTATAAAAACTGATTGGTTTTATATTTTTACAGATTAATACGGCTGTAATGTGCATTACGCACGTATTATTGGAGTCCATATATCTAAACGGGGATTTCAATAAAATGCCCCTAACTAATTAGTAAAACTTGTTAGTATAATTTAGTATGATGATATTTAATTAATTTTTTTAATGGCAAAGCGGCATGCACTAATTTTGACATAGTATTACGGATGGATTCCTCTTGGCAACCTTCTTTAACGATGGATTTCCCATGGATCTGACCATCATTGATCGACTAACAGCCATTAGTTTTAAGTGATATAGCTTAAGTTGACTCCTGACATGTATTTGTGTTGGTTCTGACTCTAAGAATTAAGAAAACACCCGACATAACATGATGATTAGATTCCGGACATTATTGTCTCACATATTAATAGGAATTATCTATTGAGGACCCGAAAATACTTGGCTCCTCGATCAGTTTAGCGGATCGCTTAATCAGTTTGATTTAGCAATCACATGTGAGGTTGTCTAATGCATGGTTGCAAAAGTTACGTCGATTGACTCAAAGTAGTGAGTACTTAGCTTAGGATAACTCATGAATTCTTGGTAATTACTCAAAATAGTTAGTCAGCCTAGATATGAGTACTCAGGAGGTACTCATCGAGTACTTTGAAATTTTATAACAGTATAAGCAAGGTTGTAAAAGATGCTAGATGCTTATAGGTCGGTCGACTGGGGAATTGGGCGTAATTGAGGAGTAATCAGGTGTTCTCGGGGAGTACCCGGGTGTACTCGGAGATACTTGGACAAAAAAATCGTCTCGAAACACCTCCTTGGATCGAGTACTTGACCTTGGAGACTGACTTTTGCAACAATGAGTATAAGTTAATGGGTCTCCGTGGATAAATCTTTTAGCATAATATCATATTAATTTTTTGGATTGGATTATGTGACGTTTTATTTTCAGTTTGAAACGGCTAATACACACCAACTTTAACATTATTACATCTAAACTCACGTGCTCCTCTGTTTTCTCCTATATTTTGGCTTTAATTTTTTCTAACCTAATCTGACTTGTGTCATGCGACATCTGAGCAGTTAGGTTGGATGCAGTGATAATGGTCCTTTCAAAGTGATACATTGTTTTCATTCAATCAATTGAGCTTCTTCATGACACCCACCATCTAATGATGATGCATTCTAAAATATTAAAGTAAAAAATTAAATAATTGATGTTTCGTAAAGCAATCACATGGATGAATTTTCCACGTTACTATAAATAGCCATTGTCAAGTCTACCTCATTGGACCACATGAAAGGTGAGATCTCAATTTTCGTAACTCGTTCTCAAATTCAGAATCATTTTGCTCCCGGTTTTCATATAATCGAATTCCAGGTTACACATGTTAATTATAACCGGTTTTCTGAATTGAAAACTCTTGAAGTGAATCCAAATTCAATTAAAACTGATTAGACAAAACCGATTCATAATCGACAATTCAAGCATGATGTTTAATCAATTCGCTATGAAATGAGAATAAAAATATGTTAAACACTCCTTTACTTTCTATTACAAAAAACCCTATACACCGAATACAATGATGAAACTAATAAAATATAAACAAACCTATATACTAAAATCCTAGTTAAAGAGTAGGGTCTGAGTATGATGAAATGACTATAAACTTTATCTCCACATTATCAGATAACTTATAAAGAGCCTGTAACTAATAATACCTTTAACTCTAAAAACACACAAAAAAAAGCTATCACAAAATAAATCGCATGCAACAAGTATTGAAAGCAAAAGAAAAACACGTAAGACATTATAGGCAGAGCAAGTAACAACTGCCTAGCTAGTATCAAAAGCGCACAACAAAACATGTAAAACATAAAATACACAGAAATATGTTCCATGAGAAAATAAAATAATCAAGTAGAAAATAACATATTAGTAAGACTAAAATGTTACAAGAATCAAATAGTAGAGATGCATATGCAGATTGAACGAGACTGAAGAGTAAAAGTGCACCTGATTAAGACAATGTTTAATAAGAATCATGTAACAATAACCTATAAATAATAGTGTTGGATCGGGTTGGGTTCTCACTCTCAACACTCACAAGATTTTCTATCTTTGTATACCTAAGAATGGCGGAAAGTCAGAAACACTCTTAAATATTATCTCACAAACGATCAAACAATTACAAGCTTTAGAACAAACAAACAAGCTACGTAAGAACACGAATATTCAAAACATGCTTCAAGTATATTATCACTCAATTCTTAAGAAAGCAAGCGTATTCAATGAGGTACAAGATGAGTGTTTATATACTAAAGCTAAACCTTAAAAGCTAAGATCGTAGAGTTTGACAAGACGGTTTCAACGCCGCTAAAATGAGTTCAATCGGAGTTCATTTGAGGCGGTTATGAGGCTTTTTGTAAGCCATCTTAAGCTTCTTACAATAAGCTCCCTATTTAGTTGATCATTTCACTACTATTTGCATTATACAAAAATGCATTATAGAAGGACCTACATGTTCATGACATTAACACTATGTATTAGAATAAAAAACTTTGGCCTACTTAGAGCGCACAATGTCGTCTTTGCGAAATGTCGGGGAAAGGAAACTCATCGGGACCGACCAGGAATACCAGCCCCCGAATTCGGGGTGGGGAATACTCATCGGGGTTCACTAATTGTGGGGAGAAGAAAGGGAGGGGGGAAATGGGGAAAATTAGGAAAGTGAGAAGAAGTGTGAAAATGTGGGACGACACTACGTAAAATGAGAAAAAATGGAAAACCAGGGAAAATTGATCTGATGCTGACGTGAAAACAACGTAAAATGAGGAAACACATGACGACTCCATCTCCTCTTATGCTAAAAACTTGTGCACCTATAACCGTTTGTAATGGTTAACCATTGTTATATATAGAAGTGGATTTCTAGCTATTGCCTTTTCTTATTCACATCTTTGTTCAAGAAATAGTTTATGTTCTAGAAGTGGATATGAATTACAAGGCTTACAATGTATTAATTTTTTAATCAAAAATATATGTGAAGTAACAGAAAAAGTTCGAAAAATATATTTAAGTTGATTTTTATATGAATTTAGTAAAAAACAACGTAATTTTACTCGTTTCACATAGATTTTCTTTAAGCAGTTACAATTATCACACATGACATATATAATTTGCAAAGATCTGAACTCACAACCGCTTGGTTGATAAATACATCATTTAACCATCCGACTATCTCCTTGAAGACATGTGTAATTTAGATGACTCTAAGAGAACCATGTTCATTTCCCAATTTATAGTGTCGGTTAACTCTCTAAAAAAGATGAAAAATTTTGTAAAAAGAGATTTGTTCATTAGATATGAACGTACCATAATATTTTAAATACACGCATACAAAGAAAACTACAAGAGATGATTTATACTAAAAGCTACAGTCGTATGCTTGCAGACATTACACGCAAGATTATACAAAAAATGAAACTATCTTTATCTACTATGTATTATAGTACAAACATACATTTTGTACTGATTACAAGTTAAACATCTAGCAAACAAGAGTTGACTTGATAATACAAGCATTTATATTGGTGAAACAACACCGAGTCTTCTGTACAAATTTTCTGTTAAGAAATTACCGTGTGTCATTGGTTTGGACTATATTGTTTTTCAGGAATGTCAGCAAGTCATATGTTTAGTTGTACCACTATAGAAGATGTTTTCTCGGTAGCTGCAACTTATAGACAGTAAACATGCAGCTTATCATCAGCGTAGTGTAACTTCTTCATCGGCATGACTTCACTTTATTGCATGATCCTTGAGTTGTCGATACACTATTCATTTGGAAAACTTAGAATAGGACTTTGGTAGTACTTACGCTTCTGATAGACTATGTCTTAAACATCTATGAACTGTTAGGAGAGAAACCAAATACTTTTACTTAGTTTTGGTGAACACCAACCTTGTATAATCTTACAACTACTAAATGCATGAAACATCTAGGATGACATATAAAGGAAGCGACTAAGTTGCCAGACGAAAAATAATTGAGATCTTGTTACTATATTTTGCTTGTGTTCTCGATGAATTATCGAGGAACTAACCTCACAAATAGTTTTTTGGGCGACAAATGCGAGAAAAGGATGGGCAAAAATCTTATCTTTAGTTTATGTGATGAATTTCCTACGGAATTCCTATTGGAAAATGGTTCCCATGCATTCAAAGACAACATCTTCCTACAAGCACTTTTGTCTTAAGAATCGTATGTTTGTTAGTGATCTTGAGGTAAAGTGGCGGAGATGGTCTTATTCTCATGATTTAGGATATTAGCCGAGTTATAGTTACATTATTTTATGATCGTTTTTATTGGGATTCAGTGCTGACACATTTGATGGTGAATGATCAGACTATGTTAGTAATACACGTTTTTCTAATATTGGAGCGCAGCAAGATAAACAAAATGGTCTGATGAGCAAAACGATGATGCCTTGTGGCGGTATACACTCACTTAAAACTACCTTGTTTATTAGGTATTGGAGCGGTTCAAAGTTTTCGCTACCCCTTCTCTTAGTATACTTGAGTTACAAACGAATAAAAGTGTGTACCCTTTGAGTTGACAAATCACGCGCTGCTAACATAGTCCGCTACCAATCTCAGGTGACAAAGGGGCCCAAGAGTTGGCAAACATCATACCCGAGCAAACTCACTATCAACCACTTTGGTTGGGTTTTGAACTCATGACCTATCTTTTGAGTGGAAACATACCAACCTTTTGAGTAGAAACATGAAGTACGTCTCACTATGCTAGACAATCATTGAAAAAAAAGTATGTACATGCATGTATGTTATGAATTGTAAAACTTAGGGAAGAAGATAATGTTAAACCTAAACCTAAACCTAAACCTAACCGGTCCGTCCATTGATCTATAAATAGTAAGCGAAGAGCATGCCCTTATCATTTCAAAGCGAGATAACGCAAAAATACACACACATATATCTCACAGTCATGTCAAGCAGCACCACTGTACCATTAACAGCTTCAGAGCAGCTTTGTTACATCCATTGCAACTTCTGCAATATTGTTCTTGCTGTACCTCTTTATGTCTTCTTCTCTCTCTATATATATAGATATATATATGTGTGTATATGATCGAGTTTGTGTGTTAAGTTCTTTCGTGCAATAAAATTTGCACGTACACAAAATTTACAACAAAGATCAAAATTTTCGAATCCATTAAAGTTTTCTGTGGGAAAAAGCTCTTTAATTTTAAATCTTATAGTAAAGTTTTAAACTTTTATAAATCCTCCTTGGAGGCCGGTATTACTTTCAAGAACAAAAAAACAAATTAATGCAGCTCTAGCCTGATTCAGTTTAGGCTTTTTCTTGGATTTTCTTCTGCTAGCAGTCAGAGAAATTAAGTATATATACACATGTGAACTGATGATGTGCACACATAGAAGCAAGGACTGGTTGCATATTGAATGATAAGTAAAATTAATGAATTACAATATATAATTATAACACTCCATATGGAGTTCAAGTTTTTCCATATTGATTATCATAATTTCTAAAAGTTTTATATGGCAAAATATATATATAATTAAGGGTTCTTTCTTCCCCCAAACTAATCTTGAATGCACGTTATCAGAAATTATTTGCACCGATCTCAAGAAACTAGGGTTTAGCATAAATGATCTAGTCGATCATTTTTCCTATAGCACTATAATATATCTAGTTGCGAACAAAAAAATAAATTTACTGATATGAATTAACCATATTAATATATCCATATTGATAATAATTTCTTCTTTGTAGAAAATCTTTTATATATAGTTTCAAATGGATTTTGAACTAAGAGTTTTTTTTATAAAAATATCTAATAACTCTAAATATTTAGTAACAAGAAAATCATGAGATAGCCGAGAGACGATCATTAGTACCAGGATATATATATATATATATTACAATTCTAGACAATCCCTAAATTATTGAACATGTTACATAATTAACTAATAGCTAGTCTCATATATTAATTAATGTTGAAACCCTAGCTTTCTTTTTTTAAGTACAATACCAATGAAATTTGAATTATGGATGGTCTTAATTCTTTTTTGCTTATAATTAATAATATATAATCTCTGAATTTTATAAAAATTGGGTTCGATCTGCAGGTGAGTGTACCATGTAGCAGCTTGTTTGATATTGTGACAGTGAGATGTGGAAATTGCTCCAATATATGGCCTGTGAATGTGGGTATGGTTGCTGCTTTTCAACAATCTCTTACTGGTTCAACTTCAACTTTTCAAGATTCATCTTCTTCTCATGATCACCAGGTCATCTTCAATTCTTGTATGCAATATTTGAGATCAATATGCATGTGTTGATCAATCTATATGTGTAAAGTAACGATATAGAACAAAAGATTTAAATTCTTTGGCTTTTAGGTTTTGTAGTTAATTCCTGAGTTTGTTTCAATAGATAAAAAGATGAACTTTAACTTTAATCAATCAATTAGGTTAAGCATATTAATAAACCACACATCTTTTATTTATTTACTTTGACGAGCGTTCTTGAAAGTCTGTATGCTAATTTCATTAAGAACTTTCTTGTAAGACGACGTCCTCAAGAAAATCCAAGAACTTTTACTTAGTTTTTATGTTATACACATACTAATCACATATATATGAGAATACATGCATTAAAGTATTCAACCCTAATTAAGAGCAAGGGTCACTTAAACTAGTATTATTGTAAATTGTATATATATATATATATTTTGCTAGCAAGGAGGCAACGATATCGTGCGAACTAACAGGGCCGATTTGGGATCTTTATCACAGTGCAACAACATGAGGCCACACCCACCTTCGGTTATCAAGGTGCAAGAGATCAACAATCATGGTTAGTTTATTTTATGTTTTTCCATTCACTACTATAAATAAGCCTATTCTAATTCTTTTTGTTACAAAAGATTGAATTAGATGACGTTGCATTAGATCTATATATGAAACGTTTTTGTTACATAATGCAACTTTTTTTAACAAGGAATTGCATCTTAAAAGTTGTAATTAGAAAAAAGTTGCATTAAGTAACGAAAAGATTGCATTAGGTCTAGCTAATGCATTACGCTAAGTTTTATTCAGTGATTTTTCATATATCACATATATATTCACTACAAGATTTTTAGTAATATTATTCATTTGTTTCCAGCTTTGGAGAAGAAGCAACGCGTTCCATCTTTGTATAATCGGTTCATAAAGTAATGTGCAAGACTCGTGAATGCTGCTCATTGTTATTTTTCAATCTTTGTATATTGGTGTTTTGACTAAACCGATATATAATTAAGTAAAACTTACAAAAAATTACATCATATCATATCATATCGAAAGACATTGATTTGCTTTCTATATTTTTTTGTCCAAGTATATATGATGAATTAAAGGTGAATATGATTGTAAATGTAGAGAGGAGATTCAAAGGATCAAAGCCAGCAATCCAGATATCAGCCATAAGGAAGCTTTTAGCACTGCAGCTAAAAATGTAAGTCAACGTATATCACATGATCCAAGTAATCAAACTCCAATCAATATATGAGCCACAACCTTGTGACACTTGTGTTGTTTTGATGTACATACTTATATTTATTACCGATTCTCATTCTAGACAAAAAAATCCGCAAGTATTTTTTTTGAAAAGCGAATTCACAAGTATATATAATTGATCTGTTTGGATCCTTATTTTTAATTTATTAAAGAATCAGATTTGATCCGTTTGTATCCTTATTTTTTATTTATTAACGAATCAGATTACATATATATCAAATAGGAATACATATACATTTACTGTAAATTTACTTCAAACATAGTCATTGTTTTTTATTTTCAAAAAAACGAATTCTATGTGCTCCTTTTAAAAGTAAAAAAACAGCAAACAAAGTCTGATTACATTTGTAGATAAAAAACGAACCAATGGAGTAACTCACATTTATATTTAAACTTTGTTTCAGTAATTAAATTACTATTATTTTATTTCTTTGATACTTTTGAGAGTGAATGTATGCTACTAACTAACTTTTTATATCGTTCAAAGTGGGCACATTTCCCTCAAGATCAACTTGGGTTAAGACTGGAGAACAAGCACCACCAAGTGTTACCTCGTGATGAAGTATGTTAAATTATGCTTAAAAGAATTTAGTTCCTAAAACATAAACAATATATTTTAGGTTGTGCTTGTTCATATAATGGAAGAGAAAAATAACTAGTAACATGGTTAAAATAACATTTGTTTGCTAATAAATGATTCCAATTAATGTTATATGTCTAATTTTTTTTAAATATTTATATTAATCAGATAAAACTTTATTTTAATCTATATTTTGGTTTTATCATTAAATGTATTTTTGAACCTAAAGTATTATAGGGGTGATTCATGAGAAAACCACTTATTATGCGTGAACTAAAAAACAAAAACCATACTTAAGTGAATTTTAACATTTCTTACTTCGTCATTCAACACCCATTAAAACTTCAAAGATTAGTTTTACGAATATAGTAATTAATTGTCTAATCCCTTTCATTTCAAGAGATGTTAGATATACAAATACAACTATATATCAAAACATTATTTTCGTGCGTGTTTGCTATAAACATATCCGCATCCACATTTTTATTCGATTAATTTGCGACCAAAAGAAGGAAAACAAATATATGACACGTAATTATACCTCATCGGGTGCATTCGTCTTAGGCCCTTTAATAGCATAAGTATTTATTTTTTATTTTCAATTCAATCAATGTTGAAAATATATTAGAAAGTAATAACCACCTGTTCTTATTATATGAAACAGAATCACGGGTTGAGTAATTCCCCATTGAAAGAGCTTGATTTGGAAGATTAACATATATAATATGTAAAAATGTGTTAATGATGGTGTGAGCTGTTTTTCTATGTATTTTGTTTTTCTGTTGAAGTACGCAACTTATTATTTGCTTGATTTGTTCAGCGTTACTAACATATTTGAAAACATGAATTTTATATAAATGATTGCTAAATATATTGATTTAATTACGTACACAATGAAGATTTAAATAAAAAAAATCCTTAATTTGCATCCTTGTGATCTTAATGCTAGCTTATAATTCAGGATTAACACAACCTTAAGATGGATATATATAAATGTAAACACATTGACAGAATTTCGAATGAGAAATCTGCCCTTATTCAAAATATAGATCAACCAAGATCCTTGGTTGGCAAATCAGTATGCACGTTCATTATTCATGTCCACACAATCCGTTCTATTTTTATCAAAAGAAAATATCAGTTAATGCATTGTTTCTTGTTGTTCTATCACTATCGTACTTGAAAATTCACTTTTATCTAGTTCGTTGTAGGGACACGGTGAAATAATTTCAAAGCTTCAATCATAGTATCGTACAATGGTGTTGTCATGTTGGTCATTCCTATTTCCATACTTACATACATAAATAGTGAAACTGATTTTTTTCAAAAATGGATGAAGCACCAAGGAGATTAAGTAATCAATGGTTAATAGTAATCAATAGTTAAGATTAAAGTGTAATTAAAGATGGGCACCAATGATAGTTAAGTAAGGGCTACATTTGTTAACTTTCTAAAATTTTCTTATTTTTTTAAACATTTATAACTTTTAAAATGTTTTTGCTTTTTAAGTTAAGTGTGGTGTCATGATAGTATACTTTGGGAAATTGTGTTGTTTTACAACATAAGAGCACATTTTATGGGTCGTTTTAAATTAGAACACATGTGATGTACTAAATTCCAACACATTGTTGTGATGTACTAAAATCTAGCACCTTGTGCTCTATTAAAATCCAACAGATTGTTGTAATGTATTGATGTTATTTCATTTACTTCTCTTGGCCAAATAGATTTCAAATTCAAGTGAAAAGGGTTTGAAATGTGATATTCATCAACTGTCAGAAGGATTTTTATCTTGTGAAGATCAACATTTCCTAAAAAGTTAAAAAAATAAAAAGAATAAGGAATGGCCAACTAATCCTTTTAAACAAATTCCAGCACCAAATGAGTATTTCTTCATCAAAATCGACCGAGTTTGAGACAGAAACAGAAGTAAAACAACCACAAATACATACTGAATATGAAAACGAAATCATAAAAAAAAAAAAAAAATTAAATGAAGAAGACTCAGATTCGCCTTTATTCAGACAGAAATATGCGGCGCCGACAGTCATGACTACGAACGAGTTCGCCACCCGATGACCAACGTCACCGATGCGTCTGAGTTTTTGTATATGAATCAATCATCAAAGTCTCCATAATCTGAGATTACAGAACATCGGCAGAAGAAAACTATGTGCGTTATTTCATTCTTCCTGCCTCATACTTAAACTAATGATGGTTTTCCTCGTTGTTGTAGATTAGACCTAATACTCTTTGGGCCTTATTCAACAAAAGCCCAACAACTATTCAAATCAGCCGGACATAAATTCAAAGATTGTGGGCCTTAAGCTTTAAGTACAAGAAAAGATAAAACAGAACCCTATGAGAATTTTGAAAACAGTAAGAAAATTCCATGGGATAAAATAATCGCACAAAAAGAACAATATGGTTGGCGGGATCGGAAGCATCATCGGCGCTATGGGCAGCTATCATTAACGCAATACATGGCGGGAAAAGAAGTCGATGCTATTCTATCATATAGGACCTAGTCTACTCAACATTGATAGCACGGAGAGGTTACTCAGTCAATATGTAAACGGAAAATGAACACTTTTTTGGATGGATAAGTGGCCGACAAAATAAGCATACTGCAAGTTTTATTTGTCACAAAAGGTTACATTAAGGGGCGTTCCATTGGATCTAATGCAACTTTTTTTTTACATAATGCAACTTTTTTACAAAGAGTTGCATTTAAAATGTTGCAATTGGAAAAAAAGTTGCATTAAGCAATGTAAAAGTTGCATTAGATCTAATGTAATTTCAGCTAATACAACAGTCTTATCATTAAAAAAGTTGCATTAGGCTAATTTTGTTGTTCCTAAAAGATCTAAACCAATCTTTGACATAACTAAGCGTGAATTCTGAATCTGTTGTTCAATCTCAGTGTGATTTTAAACCGAACGGCTCGGCTTTACTTGATTTCATATCCAAATCTATTGTGATTCGACTCATTTTACATAATTTGACCCACAAGGTTATATCGTTACAAAGTCATGAAACATTATAACAAAAATCTATACGAGCACCAAAACATTAGCATTAAAAGTACAAAAAAATGAACAAAAATCCATTCAACCAAAAATAAAACAAGAGTTCCAACTCTTAAGTCTTCAATGATGATGTTTTTTTTAATTATTATAATGGGCTATTAGACTTAAATAACATATGAAAAGTATTTGTCTTCATTGGGCATGTAGTCATTATATATATATATTAAAAAATGAGCAAACTGAATTGAGTGCACCTATGGTCGTGCTCGCTTCGTTTACATAACGAACCGAGCTGTAAACGAACCGAGCACTATTTCAACCGAGCTTAAATCGAACGACTATATTCCAAGTATTTTATTCTACAAGCGAGCGTCAAACAATTTGGATAAACGCCTTCACATCCTAAACGCCGTCACATACACAACCCATTGTCGTCTATAAAGTGAGCCAACTAACGAATGAAAATGTCACATCAAAGTTAAGAGACAAATCTGAGCGTCCTTTTCATGCCTTTAAACGAAAAGTATGGGCGCTCATGAAACTAATTCCACCATACAGTTGTTATAATGTCAATGTCATAGACAGTTGCCACAAAATACTAATCTATTCTTAACAACTATCTTGATTGTACAAGTTGCAGACCATTCAATGTTTGTTGTATTAGTATACAAATAAAAGATACATGAAACCATAGTTGCAACTCGGAGTCGTTGACTCAAATTTCATTGGTCCTACTAAGTAAAGTTCAAGGTCCTCAATCAACTCACCACATACATAAACCACATGTCGATTTCGAACTATTTGCTCATGAATTAATTATTTAATTGGGCTGTATTGCATCCAATGTTTCATCCGGCTTTCTGTAATGGTTTTCTTCACTGTTGTAAAAATCAGCCTAGACGGCTGTCTAGACGCTAGGCGGGTTTATTTGGGTCAAAGCGGCCAAAAATCGGTTAAAATCTCAAAAAATCAGTCAAAATTAGTTAAATTTTGGTCAAAATTTGGTTAAAATCAACTAAAATATATTAAAATTGGTCAAAATATTCAAAGTATTTATAAAAATATAGTTATTTATATATATTTTATATAATTTTTGTAATATATATATAATTTTAAAAAAATTACATATAACATTTCAATCCGCCTAGTTTCGATTAATCCCGACTAATCCCTAAGCGGTTCCTCACCGCCTAGCTAGCGCCTTCTCCAACCTTGGTTTTTTCCATGTCGGCCGCCGGTTAAACCGGTTCAACCGGCAAACCGGTTTTGTTTATATAGTAAAAAAAGGCGACTAGTTAATAACGCCAGGATGAAAATGTCGAAATTGATAATACGATTAACCTACAAACCAATGTTTTACAAACCGGTTTGAACTATACGGTGACAATGAATTTCACTTTTTTAGTGATCGTAAGTTTGATGCATTCAACACTACAATATCCTGTTTGGGTTGTTTTTTTTTTAAGATTATGTACTTCTAGATTATTTTTTAGTTGACGTAGTTTAGGAATTACATGGTTAACTAGTAGGGCGATTGAACCGTCTGGCACAACCCGGTTCATCAGTTAAAATGTTTTTTAACTCAATCCAGTAGGATTAAAAAGCTGAGTTTAAAATCATTGGTTTCATATCAAAGGCATCAAATACAAAAAAATTAGCTAACAGAAAATGAGAATCTTTTGGAGGCGAAATTGCGAATGAGCATCAATAATTCTTTTACAAATAATGATATTGAACAAAACAAGAAATATTGGTAATTTACCAAAAGTGATAACACACTATAGCATCATTCCATTAGATTTGTTACATACTAATTACAAAATGACTACATCAAGTCATGATAACCATAGAATACGATAATCTTGTAATCAAAATTGACTGAATCTATCAAAAGAGTACTACAAACAGCAAATTACAAATGATATTTCAGTTACTATGATGCTGCAGCAAGTGGAGACTGTTGTGAATCTTCATGTGAGAATCTTTGTGCTACAACATTCACATCTGAAACTTCTTCATCAGCATCCCAAAGAAACCGAGCATAAGCAGCCATAACATAACTGTATCATCATCATCAAATGTAAATTATTCAGTCAAACCAAATCGCGTTAATCGCTTCATTTACAGATCCAAATAAAGATGTGCATCTTACCTGTCATCTGGAGAAGCTTTAACCGCTTGATCAAAGTAACTTTGTGCACGAAATGCATCCTTTTGTGTCTCCCAAATCAAATCAGCATACATTGACAAAACACTTTCATCATTAGGGTTAACAAGTATTGCTCTACTGCAGTATTCTTCTGCTTTCAGTAAATCACCTCGAACCTGTTAATCGAAGTATCAACATATATACTAACATAATCCATGAACTAATAATGATATGTAAAAGATAGAATATGTCAATATGATAGTTGATGATAACTTACATCTTTCAAGTATTTTGCGTAATTGCCGAGAATCAACGAGTTGCAAGGGTCCGATTCAATCATATTCCGGTAATACACATCTGTACCATCACCGCCATAATCATAATCACCATTATTACCACCTCCATCGCAAATTTTCCCGCCACCATCTCCCGCACCGGTTCCATCCATCATAACCTGCACTCGACACCCCTCATCAACATCCAAACCAGAGCTCGAAAACATCAAACCTCTGCTTTCGATCTCATCCAATTCTACACCTTCTTCAACAGCAACACATGAAATCAAGCAACTTGAACAGTTCGATGAGTTTCGGCGTATGGGAAGAGAAAGATTGATCAGATCACCGTCGGATGAGACTCTTGTTATCTTCTTAGGCGAATCGTGTGATGAGATCGGTGAGTATGATGAAATTGTGGGTGATTTTAGGTTTCGATGGATGAAATCGAGGTCTCGTGATGATAATCCTTTAGGGTTTTGTTGTTGAAACCATGAAGTGAGTGACGGAGTTGATGAGCTTCTAAGTAGCATTTCTTAAAGCCCTAGATTGTAAAGAAACTTTAGGGAGATCTGTGATTGATTGTTATGGAGGTTTACTAGATAGAGAGAAGATGGTGAGTAAATAAGGACAAAAGTCACAGCATAAGAAAAAAGGTTAAACTGTAATAATAATAATAATAATAATAATAATAATAATAATACAATAATGATGCACAAACTTCACAAATGAAAAAATAAAATAAAAATTAAACAGAAGAGGATCTCGTGTGTTAGTAATCGGGAATCGGGCGATGTAGCCAAAGTCGATTCCTCGACCTCCGTGAGACTCTACCCCCTCAGATAAGCGTAAACCGGATGGAATCCGTAAACCCTCTCCTCATGTTTGAACCGGTAACCTCTATCCGATGTGCACTTTATCCCCATCATAGGAAATTGCCCAGAGCAATTGCTCTAAACAAGATTTGAACCTGAAACCTCCCAAAGAGAAAGCCCCAAGTCCACATCTCATCCTAACCACTTGAGCTATAAATCATCAATTAACTTTCTTTCAATTTTAATTACGTAAGGAAGATATATTTTTTTCTCAATTAGATCATCATAATTTAAGTATAGTATAAGTGAACCAAACTAGCATGACCATAGGTATTTTCATGTTCGTCCATTTTACTTTTGACCGAGCACGAATACATAAACGAAGACAAATGTTGTGTTTGTTAAAGAAAATGACATGTTCATGTTCAGTTCATTTTCTTTCGTTAATAAGTTGAAGGTAAAGTTAACAAATATAAATGAACACAAATGGATATAATTGGCAGATGAAATATTGGTATACGTATGCAAGAAAAGATAAGTGAACGAAAACAAACAAACATAATAAACAGTGGCGAACCCAGAAATTTTTTTCCTGTGGGTCGAAATTTTCTTAAGGTCGTTTGAGTATTATTATATAGTAATTTTTTCA
>WOUH02000045.1:603835-625465 GCA_009936405.2 Stevia rebaudiana | reverse complement strand
AAACCTGAAAATTGAGAAAATTGAAATTTTTCTCAATTTTCAGGTTTCGCATAATATTAACATTTTAACCCAAACCTTCTTCTATCTCCCCATTATTTTTTTTAATGGATTCTTTTTTTTTACTGAATTATTTTATTTGATTAAGAGTCCACAAGTGTTCCCCAGTTCCCCATTTTTTTATGTTTTTTCAATAAACATTCCCTATTTTATATAATCTTCTTTAATATTTGCACTTCTTTGGAGATGACATAACCCGAAAATTGGCCTATTTATTTCATATAGATTGATTCAAATTGTCATGTATTAAGTTTCAAACTCTATGAAATATGGTAATGCAAAAAATAAAAACACAATAACAAACACACAGAGAATTCTCATTGTGTTGAAGTGATCGATTCTGAAGGATGGAAATTAATATTATCGGGTTCAAGTATTTTCATTTAATATCGACTGTAGAGACTTTGCAAAAGCAGCAGTTATAACTACTCAATATATATATATATATCTAACAATGACGGCTGTGGTCAGCTCAATGTTTGGGTAAGCTACAACCATAAGGAAACTGCAGTTGTTGTATACTGAATTGTATGCAGTTAAGTTCTCAAAGTTCAAGTTACGCAATAAAACCAAAAGTGCGATATAAATAACGACCCATGATCTGTTGGTATGAATAATTCGTTTCATCACTAAAACGAACCAAAATGCTATAATTCTCATTGTTGCATGCATATGTGCAAAAAAATACATAGTATGACAAGCATCGACTAATGGTTTATACAATTATACATATAAAAAAAACTTTTAAGTCCTATAACGTGGTATAAAGGTGTGATATATCATTTGTAAAGATGTTAAAAAGCATGGTATATGTTTTACGGATCGTGGTATTCACAAAACGTTTTCTCATTGACCTTAATCATTGGCATTACTTGGATCTCTTCTCTTTTTCCTTCGGTTCTTTTTCGCCCCTGCATCAGACTCTGATCCCATGGTCGAGGTTTTGGCCCGCCTCCCACGACTAGCTTCATTGTCACTATTTGAAGACTTGTTGGACGATTGTTTCTTGGATTGCTTTGACTTGCCATGACGATTTGAAGTTCCCATTGAATCTGTATCGCGCAATTATTGATATTGGATTCAAAATGTTAAAGATTTAATAAAGACATGTTTGATTGTGTTAAGGATTTAATAAAGGCATGTTTGGTTAAGATTACTGATCAAGGATGTTAAGATCTTCATTAAGAATTGAAACAAACAAACCTTTTGATCCACCACTTAAGTTTGATGATCCACCATCCGAAGAACCTTGAAAATCATTCATCTATTGCAAGAAAGGGTACCATATAAACCAAGATTTTATTAAGAACAACATAGCATTATAATCGCAATTACAACTAACACGTGAGGGATGTTAGACATAGATCGAGGATTACCCAAGTAGGAGCATTCGAAGAAGGGCCATCACAACCTATATGTGCAACATGTTTAACATCCGTGGGTGCGCCAATTTGTATTTCGGGTTCTTTTTCATTATCTGCCTCTATAATTTTAACAAATTCGTGAGCCATACCATGAAACTTATACAAATAAAAAATTACATGCAAACTTGAGAATAACATACCGAATATTTCAGAGATGTAACGTAGGCCTTTTAATAGACCTTTCATCGCATTGCTCGAACACACTACTCAATTCGTAAATGGCTATCAACAAAAGATCTCACATAAATCCGTCTTTGATCATAGAAAGCTTCTCATCTTCAAATGACGATATATCATTGTTATTTTTCGATCTATATGCGCTAAATAAGTTGTAAAATTCTAATCGAAACATGAAATTACGAGCTCATGGGAAGCAATGCCCAAGATGATCGTTCCCAAAAAGACAACTATAATTTGATGGATAAAAGTATGTTTGAAGAAATATAGATACTAAGAACATAAAGAATGAAAATTTAATAAATTAGAAACTATTAAAAGTTTGTCAAGGTAGTCGATGAATCTGAACCATGAATATCCCCATTTTTCAAGGGAGCCACTAAAATTTTTGGGTAATAAAGTATTAAACCCATATTTTGGTGCCCAAAGTTCCTAAGTTTTAAATACCGTTTGGTGTTTATTTATTAATAGATTAAATTTAAGTGTTAATATTATAAATACCGTTTGGTGTTTATTTATCAATAGACTGAGTTTAAGTGCATGTTACTATTATACGTAGAGTTTTAAATTGTATCGGGTTGGTTGGTTGAATTGTTTAATCCAAACACGGTTCATATATCAAAAACATCAAATGTAACACGAATACATTTAAAGTTGTGTAAACCAAACATAATTCAGTTAACCCATGTATCTAAACATGTCAAACGGGTTTACGAGTAGTAATTAGTTTATGAATGAATCAATCTACTTGACGGGTAGTAGTAAATGTGTTGAGCGAGTTTTAAACTCAACTCGTTGAAGGGTAGACCTATTTAATTATACAAGTTGGCGGGTCAACTTGTTTAGTTGAAGGTCATTCCAAACATGACCTTTTTAACTAAATAGACCAACCTAAACAAACACGTGTATTAAACGGATTAGACATATTAACATGTTAGGTCACTCAAAAAGCCAAAACCAACATTTGATTTTAAGCTCTTGGACTATGTTTTAGGTAGATTTTGCTGACACATAAACATTTGTGTGCCGGCTAGATTTTAGTCGGGTTGGAGAAAAGGCGATTAAATTTAAGCCGACTTAGCTTACTTATCTTTTTAAATGGCTGTATTTTGTGGCCACATGTGTTTTCCTGTCTTTTTAATTGGATAAAAGCTAGCCAACTTGGGGTACTTAATATTTTCATTAACGTGAATACATAGAAATAAGCTTAAAGTCGAATGGCAAGTTTATTTTACCTTTTTGAACGGCCCATATTTGATTTCTCAAAAAGAAAAAGAAAAATTGATGGTAAATACTTCAATGAGAGGGCTCTCGAAGAACTTCCATGTGAAAACATACCCACCAATCAACATCCATCGTTGATCTGCCAGGTCTTGGTTCGTTAAAAAATTCCCGCTCTTATATGAACCAACCAAACAAGCTAGGCTAAATGTAAAAAGGCTATAAAAGAGCCGATCACAAATATTAATAAGCTAGTGTTTGGTATGTATAAATTAAGTCTGAAATGAATAAGTTATTATGTAGGAAACAAGGAATGAAAAAAAAAATGTTTGGTTACACATAGGAATAAAATGTTAATGATCCATTTATTTCCCGTGTCTATTTTATTACTCCGTTCATTCTTATCACCTGTTCATTATATTACTTCATAATAAACAGACCCTAAGTTCTGATCTGTTGGAGTTACCAACATCTTATTTTATTTAATTTTATGAAACGCCTAACCATGGACGTAATTGGTTCACAATTTTCCTTGGTTGTTTTAATTTATTTTCGTTCGTCAAGTTTTAAATTTTCAAGATTTGATGTTATAACTTATAAGTCATAATTTACAACTTTCGTGTATATGGAAGAATGACGCAAATCTTAATTATAACATATATATGTATTAGATTTAGGGTTTGTATAATCATTCTACCGGCTTTGATTCTGTTGATCAACATGCATGTTTTTTTTTTTATCTATATAGCTCTTTGTAAATTGTAACATATATTGACAAAGGATATTGTCCATAATTTTGCTACAATTTATATGTGCCCAGTATATATATGTTACGTATTCTCTTTCCTGTGCATTGAATGTGACTATAAATTTGTCAATTTCACCAGCCTGTATACTCCTCCAACTTCGCTCGAGCTTTTGAACTTACCGTGTCATATAAGAATTTCTAACAAAAGAATATATTTATATGAAGTTTTTACAAAATAATATACTTAGAAAAAAAAAGGCGAGCTGACAAAAACTTTCATAAAAATTTCTTCGATCATGCTACCTTCATTGAATCCACACCACATGAATGCTGTATGAGATCAAAAGGACAAAAAAAATTGTGATATCGCAAGCGTATATAGAATTTGGTAAAAGAATTTTAGTCTCGGTAATCAATAGAGATATATAACCAACTTTATTAGAAATGGACTATTTTGAAATGGAATGTTGACCATTGTGCTTTTCTTCTTGTTTTTACAGTCTTGAATTCCCAAACTGAAATTTATATTTTGTTACAAAAACACATGAAACACTTGTCTGATTTAATCAATTTGTGAACTACAAGAGAGTAAAGTCGTCATCTTAGATAGCGACACTAACTCATCAATCGAACTCAACCAAAAAATGACCTGGTTGTCATCATCCATTCATCCCATTTCGAATGAGCCGATTCTAAAGCAAATTAGATATGACTAACCAAGAACTTATGAATCTGAGCCAGAACCGGTGAAAACGATTCACAAAATTTGTCCATATCTGCGTACGTATCTCCTTTGCTTGCTATTACCTCCATGAACTTCTTTCGCTCGGGAACTAGCTTGATGGCAACCTGGTGAAAGTTTATATACCACATTAGATACAAGTAACAACATAAAATTAAAAAAATATCCCAACTTTCGCCTATTTTGAATCATGTAGCATTCATGGTAAAACAAGGTGAAACTCAGTGGTGGAACAAGGGAGGGTCATATTGACCCTCTGACACAAAAATTTGTAATTGTAAAAATGAAATTACATTCTGTTTTTTTTTGGAAAACATCTGTTCTACTCTAATTAGTTGAAGCATGTAGAGATAAAACGTGATGGTGACCATCTGACTAAGAAATTCTAGTTCCGCCAGTGGTAAAACTTACTGTAAAACTTGAACTTGCTATCCACCCATGCCATTTCTTCAGTGTCTTACCGTAAGAGTCGTTGCAGGCTTGTTGCATCGACCAGTCTTGATGTTGGTATAAGTTACGGAAAAGCTCCACCAAGAAATCCATTGCTCTACAAACCCAAATAGTTAAAGAGGAAGGGAATTCGAGGCATCAAAACGGGTGGGTCAGGTAACAAAATAAAAACATGTTAGAAACATATTTAGACTAAGTTTAACATAACATGTTTTATAACAATCATGAACCACTATTTGTATAGTACTAGATGAAACCATAAGTATTTTTTTACTCGGATCAAACCACTTTTCGATAAAGAATCATAAAAAAATAGGTGATATTAAGAGCTTTGTTCAACACTAACGAGTATTATGTGATATTTATGTTAAAATAGGGTGACAACATAAAATACCTTGTCAACCAAAGAAGCCCATTTGTACAACTTGATGAATTCTTTGTTGTTTTGGTCTCAAGCTCAGCTTGTACTAGAGCATATAAGTAGTTGAACCTTGTTGGGTTTTCTGTGTACTTAGAATCCAATCTCTACAAGTAAAAAAACAACATCCACATAATTCCCACAATAGTATTTAAAAAAAACAAAATTCTCGCAATTTGTAAACACGTAGTTCGCGCTAAGTATAAACAAAAAGAAGTTAATATACATTAACTTGGGAAACCGTACCGATATATTTCCACCTATATCCGATTTCACCACAGCCATTGCAGCTCCAAATGTATCTGAATTTACAACAAAAAAAATACAAAACAGCTTATAGTCATTAATCATGGTCATTATTTAGTCTGTACTATACTGGATATTGTTGTTTATTTTTGAATGGTGTGTTTATTGATTTTATTTAGAATATAAGCAAACTAACATACACGAATATGTTCATTTTTTTAATGAGAAAATAAAGACAAAAAAATTAACCTGATCATTCTTTTCTTTGGGTAAAGTTAAATGAAAGAAGACGAACAAACCAAGTTCGTGTTCTCATTGATCACTGGTTTTCTATAGGTAGCTAAATTGTACAACAAGAACTAATAACGAACACGTGCGCACCTAGAATCGGCAACAACATTTTGCAGACATCCAAGAATGGTTTGGTCAAGATTTCATCGTGATCAGACTTCAGATGCTTCATTCCTTCTATGGCAGAAGTGAAAACCGTTTCTTCCATATCTGATCAAAATATATTCAAGAACAAAATTTGTAATATTTCACATTTCACATGCTCTAATTAAATATCAAATCCAGCTTTAAATAATATCAATCAACTAATTAAATAATATCAATAGGATGCAAATGCATATATTAGGGTGTTCATAAACACCATTAAAACCTACCAAACTAAAGCAAATTGATAAGTTCAATTGGTTAACGTTAGAATGCATTCGACTTATAAATTAAGCATCCTAAAACACATCATGTCATATGGAACGTAAAAAATTAAACCGGGGAATAAAACGCATTGAATCTATGTGATTATCTAAACATAACATCGTTAACGTAAGATTCATGGATGATTGCTCGATTAAGAAATTAGGTGCGTACCTGAAACCTGAGTTTGTTATAATTTGGATTTTCGTCTGATTGATGAAATGGAAATGATGATGTCATGAGAGAATTGTTTTCGTGAACTGAATTTAAAAAAGAATCTATCAAATAGTAATACAATTTTATTTTTTTAATTTATCATATAGAATCAGTTTTATTTTAATGACAAATCCATCATACTCTTAATAATCCTTTTGTACTACTCACGTGTTATTTTTTAACCGATTTTCTAACATCGTTTGCATAAGAGACGTAAGTTGTTAACTACGTAGTTGCATCTATTATCCCATTGATTTTAATATGTAAAGTGTTTTTTTGTCTACAAGTTATCTATTTTGTCTGCAACTGGTGTATCGAATGCAATTAAAGCCTATATTAATTTACAATTAATTTTTTACGATACATTAAAAAGATGTTTATAAACAAATGGATTGGAGATAGGATCGGTGTAAATTCTTTAAGGTTTAGATCAAGTAGAGTAGATAGGTAGGTAGATGAGTGTAAGTTGTCGGGTCTAAAATGAAAATAAACAAATAAATAAAAATAACACATAAGAAATATAAATTTGACAAGACATCTTAAAAAGATCTCAAATTTTATAAACATCAATCCAAGAGGATTAAACTGGCCCCGATCCTTTCTTTCAAATATAAATAATATACATCACTTTGTACCTGCAATCTAAACTTGTACCTGGAGCTTTAACAACAGTACATTACCATATAGTTTCAAACAGAAAAATTAGTCGGTAAATGGTTGAGAGTCCATACAAAGATGGACCAGTTTTTGTTGAAACTGTCCGTACAATTCTCCAACCGCAATGACATCATCGTTTTCAGGGTTTAATCCAGGCAAAACAAGCAGTTTTTCTTTGATTAAAGAATCCGATTCGTTGTTTTCAGGATTAAGGTTTTGAATAAATTCCGCATGAATTTCACGAAACGCGATAATGAACATTGCAGCAGTATCGGGTTGTTGAGCATCGCGAAGTGCTGACAGTGCATCTTGTAACGAACCAGCTGCCACGTATAGAATCAAAGCTCTGCATTGAAAAACAATCAAAACGATCACAATTTAGACTTTTATGTGCCAGTTAACAGAATTAAATAAATTCAGAAAAAAGTGTTGGAATTGTGTAATATATGTGGTCTGGTTCGGCGATCTTATTAAAATATTTTGGAGATTTGACGAATTGACGGTTTAAATTATTTTTCTTAAAATTGTTAGTTGTTAAAATGGTAATTTTGGTTCATGAAATTGTATATTCCAAAAAAAATAGAATAAAATACAAACAGCTAATTCCAGATTTTAAACCGTAAACAGGCTCAATTGTAAGCCAAACTGCATAATCTAAAATCGGTTTCAACATTTTATGAGCACCCTTAAATATTATGACATTATTTTGTAGTTGGAAACAGATAAAAAAATTTATGGTTTTTGTCCAAAACATTTAGATTTATAACAGATGAAAATAAAATTTAGGTTATTTCAGTAATGATCTAACTTCTTTTATAAAATGATTTAGAAGGTAAAAAAGATGACTTTTAGCCCATTTTGACTTGTTTCCTTTTTGACCCATCAAATATAAAAAAATAATCCTAAATTTGTTCTGTATATCGGGCTAAAATCGCTACCTCTAATATTATAGAAGATGGTTAAATAAAAAGAAATGATTAATACCTCCATATGTTATGTTCAGCATGAAGAACGTGTTCAGCCCATCGGTGTAATACTCTGAAAAACCATAATATTGAGAGAAGAACAAAAGGGTATAAATGCATATATTTTAAAATAGGTATATTTGATGTCATGACTTTTTGTTATGATATTATGGAAATTGTAAGAAGAATATATGGAATTATTTAGTATAATAATGTCATTATTTCCACTTTCACTTTTCCTATATTAAAAACTGAGGAAAATGGATCATGTGATAGAAATATATATATAGAAACTATAAAAAGAAAAAAAATATATATTAATCAAAACGGTTAAAGGCAGATGCAGGCGAACCGTGCATAATCTGTTCCCTGTAAATGTGTTGCTGCCAATGTTGCAGCATCTGTCCAGCATCCAGCATCTTGTAGCTAAGATGAATGAAAACAAATATGCGTATAAATTTCACATTTTAAGTATATATTATATTTATTTATTTTGGTAATCAAGGGATCAATTTAGGTTTAATAATTTGTCAAAAAATTAAATAAGATTAATACCTGTGAACAAGCTTCTTGATACCTCCCTACAGCACAAAGCAGATGTGTGCCGGATAATGACCTGTCACTCTCTACCATATTTGCTGCAACCACCTACGAGAAATTAACAGAATCTTTAAAACTAATATTTAAAATTTTAAAAATTTATTAATAGATACTGAAATCCCGATTACCTTAACTGCTAACTCGTTTAAGGATCTTGAAACTGCAGATGAAAGAGCAACGGCACGCAAAGCATTTGGATAAAAGTATGGACTTTCTGGAGGTGTAGAAAGCATTAAACTCACAGCAGCTTCCAACTTACCAATTGACACCAGCCTGATTATTATGATTATTATTATTATTATTATTATTATAAAATATCAATAAATAAATGACCTTACAATATATGATATTATTATAAAATACTCACTCATGCACGCGGTTTTGAATAGCTTCTTCATCTTCTAACTTTTCATGCCATGGAATACGCTCATTAGCACTTTCCCACAATTCATCTTTCTCAAAAGCCATTAATCTAAGTTCACCATCAGTCTGCTTGCAGATCATAACATCATTAATAATTCATAAGTTAATAATTCCCTTCTCAAACAAGAGTCTGATAAACAGAAATATTGCAGTACAGGTTTATGCTTTTCTTAAAATAAAAACAAACTGTTGATAGAATTTTACACAGATAACAGCCCTCTTAAAATTTTTATTAAAAGATATAAGTTGATAAAAAAAAATAATCGCCTTATTGTAAATTTAAATGCTATACTATGAATTTTCCTTACTGCTCAAATATATGTTTAAGTGTGTTGGCCCAGAACTTAAAAATCATGCGAAACAGACTCAATCAATTAAATAAATTAAAAACAAAAAAAAAGGAATATAAATCTTAACCCGTTTAAGAAACACCCCTTCAACTTTCACTTTCCTAAAAACGACCCGTTTCAGGATTAAAACTAACAAAGTGAATATTACAACTTCAAACAAAAAGAACCAGAAAGCTCACCACTGTGTTACTTTTACATGACGTACTTCCTGATTTACCCTTGGAGGATATCCTAGTCAGCAAGGACACATCATCAGTTTCTGAAGATGGTGAGTTTTTTTGCAGAGACTTGTTAGCCAAGTTGTTCATCAAGTGTCGAAGCGCACGCGGTAATTGCAACCAAAAGTAAGCCTCAGATGTTTCACCAAATATTGCAGCTGCAAAAGAGAATCTTGCAGATGAACCTTTATTAATTATAGCAGCATATTGTTGTACCCTCTCGTCATCAAGTATGCAACCTGATGTAACAAAATTTTAACAAAAAGAAAATGAAATTTTCTCAAACAGAAATAGAGGTGGCAATTTAATCAAGACTCAGTTACTTATAACTGGGTTGATTTTGGTTATATTTTATCGCAAATGGGTCAATATATTAAATATCATTTATCCAAAGAAAAATTAGAAATTCTTCTATATGACTATATCCTTTGTTAATGAAATTTTACTAAACACCAATTTACTATTTACAAAAAAATTATCCTTCCATAATTATATATGCCTGCTTACAATTTGAGGTTAAAGATGGTAAAAGCTAAAAACTTAGTTTTTATAAAAAGTAAGGGTAAAATGGTCATATTAGAAATTGTTTTTATGAAATTTGTAATAAAAGATATATATGATATTTTGATTAGTTTATAGAGATATATATGATATTTCTCAAGTTTGTAAAGATATATGTGAAATTAGCCCATTTTTTAATTCAAGTCATTTATTTAATTTAACGCACTACAACCTCCTAAACATTTTATTTCAAAGATTTTATTTTAATAGTTACAGTATTATGCAATTGTATTGTATCAATAATAAACATGAATAATGGTTAAAAAAAGCCCATTTTGCCACCTCTAACAACATCAAACTCCATGCATATATATATATATCTATATAACCTCACCTTCTCTCTGGTAAGGCTCTAATACCTTAAGAAGCAATTCTGGCACTACTGAGTCACCAATGGTGGGTATATCTATTAAATAACTACGAAGATCGCCTACTGATGATGAAACTTTTGATAATTGAGAATTAGTAAGATTACTATTTGTGTTAAACCATGAAGGTTTTACACCACATTGTAAGATCAACCGCAGTGCCTGTCAATTAAAAAAAAAAAAACAAAAAAAAAAAAAGAGGTCAACTGACTTTGACTTACTACAAAGAAACAACATAATTAACATGTTACTTGGTGTTTGCCAAAATCTTTTGTTCACGATACATATCCTACGATTTAATGCGTTCAATCCAAAGATAACATATAGCATATAATCCATGATATGATTAAACCCTCATTATTCAGAAGTAACCGATTAAGTTTCTCTTTTACTAGATTTATGAGACATCAAGTTTTACAAACACAAAGTCGAGGAATTACACGCGTAAACCACTTTGCAAAATATCTTGAATCATACAAATCGATTTGTGATACAAACATTTCATATAATAGCAAGCTCACAATTCTAAGAATTTTATAATTGACCAAAAAAAAAAACTAATGTTTAGGGGTAAATCAAAGGTTCTATCTAAAAAATATATATAAATTTTGTTTAAAGAACAGATTGCAGTCATAATTACCAATGCGTGTGGTGTTGGAAGTAATATAGGAGAACATAAAGGCATAGGACGAAATCGCTCCTTTATAGGCCCAGATTGGGCCCCATAACCAATTCTTTTCTCACTGTATAAAAATAAAGAAAATTCTAATAACTATATAATAAATATAACATTGTGAAAATCAACAAGCAATCAATGGATATTTACTATCAATGCAAGTTTATTAATCTAATTTTAATCTTGTGACAAGAATTGAGTAATTTTGTAAGAAATAATAATAAGTTATGACACACGTACACGTTAACCTCAACAAGTCGAAAGCTACTGTCGGCTCCAGTAATACACAAAACCAATGGATCATTTTTGTCGGTTCGCACAGGCAACCAATCAAGTTCCAGAACCAGTGTTCCAGGAAATTGAGGCTGTAGCAGAGAGTTAGCTAAAGGATCTGGTGAATCCTAAAAAAAAAAATAAATAAATAAAAAATTTAATAATCTTCTTATTAAAGTTCATAATTACTTTTCTCTATTCATCCCCCTTTTATTTTGTTTATGTATAAATAGGCAACACGAGTATCACAAAATATTAAAGCTACTTCAAAAGCCACCCAAGTATAATATCGTTTTTTTTTAATTGAATCATTCTTTTGAGTTGCAATTTTACAACTCCATACGTGACAGAAAGTCCAAATTTCTACAAAATTTTATTATTCTAAAAATTTCCAGCATAAACAAAACCAAATTGATACTTGGGTAGCCTCTAAATTGTTTTAAATATTTAAATGAGATGTGTTTATGTTATCCTTGTATATCCAGAAAAATAAGATAAAAGTTTGACTTACAAGATCAAATACAGAAAATGTATTATCATTAAATAAAACAGCAATACGTCCACGACTACGGTCTCCAGGAACAACAGGTGAGAACTTGATTCTTCTAATGCCTTCTCGATGAGTACTGAAAGAAGAAGATTGTCCAGTTGTAACATCCCACCACCGTATGTTTCCTGATCTGTCACCCATCACCTGTCACAGTATCAACAGTTTAAACCCTATTATGAGGCAACATAATACATATTCATATACTAGCTAGTGTATTACACGAGCTCACATAATCAACACTTAAAACTTTATCACTGAATCATTGCATATATATATATATTAAGTTACTATGTTGTGAACACTCAAAAAATAAATGTTTGACACTTTTATTACTATATATTATGCTTTGAGATTTTTAAACTATTCATTAGAAACTTTTTAAATAAATTTTTTAAATTTAGTTGATAATCATACAAATTAGAGAGAAGTAGAGAATGGCAAATTTAAAATTCAAATAGAGTAAGTGCGCTTTTTCTCTATGAGATTTGCAAGACTAAAGCAATTTTAGTCAACCTTAACAGTTTTCGTCCCTAACGTTTCAAGTCTTAACAGTTTTCGTCATGAAACCTTTAACAAAAGACTATTAAAACTTGAAACGTTAGGGACTAAAACTTGTTTAAGACCTAAAACGTTAGGAGCAAAAAGTGTTAAGACGTGAAACATTAGGGACGAAAATTGTTAACACTTGAAACATTAGGGATGAAAATTGTTAAGACCTGAAACGTTAGGGATGAAAAATGTTAAGACTTGAAACGTTAGGGACGAAAATTGCCAAGACTTGAAACGTTAGAGACCGTTTCTATTAACAGTGGATTGAAATTGTTATGTATGGCAAACCTCGAAGATAAAAAGTACAGTTTACCTTTTTAAATATATAAGATAATACATAATTTGATAATAACAAATTTAAATGATTTTAAAATTTAAATAATAAAAAAAACTCTTGAAAAATTAAGAGAATGCTATGTGGCATTTTTTGAAATGCTTTATTAGAGAAAAGATGTATATATATATATATATACTGACCACATGAGGCAAACGATAGGCCATAGCTCTAACTAGCCCGTCAGCAGAAATATGTGAACTGGAAGGCCACTTTGGTCTGCACATTAAAAAATATATCCCGTCAATTAATAGAACCGCGGTTCATAACACGTAATTTAGAACTAAAAATAAGAATATTACTTGAAGTCGCGTATCCTACGCCCTTGAACTTCAAACACCCCAAGAGCGCCATTAACCAATGCAAATGCAAAACTCTCTGTAAATTCTTCTTGAGCTCCATCTGGACTCGATGACTCTGCATTAGATATAATTTCAACTTCTTAAACTTAGCCACATTTAAAAATCAAGAAATTAAATTATCAAGAACAATAGCACCCACACTAGCAGTTGAAAGTTAAAGGAACTTTAGTTCGGTAGTCCATGTGATAAATAACAAATTTTGTTTAAAAGACTAAAAGTTTGAAAACGGTTTAATGATAATGATGATGTGGCGAATACTGAATTTTGAACTCACTAGACTCTGTTTGGGATATGACAGGTGGCACAGAAGCATCAGATTGCTTAGATGCTCCACTCTGTGTTGGTCTTGGAACAGTAGGAAGTGTCCACTCCAATACCGTAAATGGAAGAGCTAATGACCTAAGCTGCGCAAAAGGAAACATAATCAATACCAATACATATATATATGTATATAGATAAGGGAAGTATAAACAAGAAACCCACTCTCACTCAAAAAACTATGGAAACCCCGTATTTACATATGTAATAGCGTACATTTTATTTTTTAAATATTTTTTCTATAACTCTACATTCATTTTTAGGACTTTTGGTGGAAAAAAAAAACCGCCAAGTAAGTATTTGAAACAAAAGATTTTTATAAAAAAAAAAGTGACATTTTTAGTAAAATACAGATATTTTACATATGTAAACAGATATGTTACATATGTAAACAGACATGTTACAGTAGCATGTCATATGTAACATGTTTGAACACCCATCAGTTACACATGAGAACGATTTTTTTTGCAGATTTTTTTAAATAAAAATCCCCACTGCTTTTTTATTTTTATTTTTATAAAGAGTGACAAAAATGGGTATAAAATCTACCCTATTTTTTTGTAAAAAATAATAACGATTTTTTATATGGTTTTATATGAGTTTCTTAAGCTTTCTCATTGAAATTGGGTTTCCAATTTATATGGTAGGGGGTATATACATTACAAGCATGCTTGTATAACAATTAACTTCCAAAAATCAGAATAGAGGTATGACAAACATGTATACTATTATACATACACAATTAAACATAGAAATGGATTAAAGAGCTCCACGATGACCAACAACCCAGAAAAGATACTATGATAATGTACTTGCTAAAAAGAGCTACTTAAATAACTAAAAATAAAACTAACAAATTTAGTTTACCATAATTGGAGTCTTTGTCATTGCCCAAACCTCCACCGGCGCATCACGAAACAATATCAAAAGATACCTGCAAAATGCATCAAGAACATATCATCATATCATATACAAGAACACAACTATGAATTGTTACTATAAAAACCACTTTCTTATACCATTTTTAGCAAAGAAAGTAATTAAAGGTCATTTAGTATGAAAAATGGTGACTGAAAAAGTTTTATAGGCAAGCAAAGTAAAAAAGATTAAAAAATAATAAATGATAGAAGTGTTCGGCAGTCCCTATAGATTATTGATAATAATGTAGTAAAAGAAATGCATATTGAAAGTTGGCAAATTAGTTCAGTTTCTAGAACCTTCCAGAAGATGAAGCCCGCAGAGCTCTTATAGGTGTACGCTCTGGTTTTTGTAAAACCCTAAATGTTCGATTTAGACCTGTTCGAAGGTTGGTAACAACAAGCCTATTTGTAAAGCCACCAGTCTTCTCATTTCCCTAAATTCATTAAGTGATACTTTATGAGCAAAAAAACACTAACAAATATGTACAAAAAATATTAACGCAGTACAACAAATAATCAATTTTAATATATAATTATGTTGTTGGATACCTGATTGTATGAGAACGAAACTAGTCTTGAATTTCCTAACCACCTTAATCCTCTTACAACACTATCATGGATAGAAAAACTTGCAGCAACCGCATTTGCAGAAACATCGATAATCTCAACTGAACCACTTTGAGTTCCTAAAGCAACAAGTGGAACTGCAACAGCAGGATGGCTTCCACCTCCTTCACGTAATAATATATCTTATAACTAATTTATAACTAAATAATAAAACAATATTTATTTTCAAAAAAAGTACACTCACGTGCCAAAGTGGCAGTTAAAGAAGGCGATGGTACTGCCAACATAGTAACCGCTGAAGAAAGAAGATGCAACTGGCCAACCAGACTAATCTGCATTAAAAATTACTATTAAAGTTTCTGATAAATGATAAATCACAATTTTCATAAAGTATTTTAAAAAAATAGCAATAAAATGTAAGTATAAATTTTGGATATGTGTAAGTATCAACCTTGAGTGACAGATCATCGTGGCTTCTTTTCGATGCTGATGAATGACGCTTTCTAATATTCTCATTTTCTGTTTGTTTAACGACATTCTTCACAGTATCTAAAACTGGATCTTTACTTACTTCTGCAACAATTCCAACATCTGGTGAATCTTTCTGATTCTCTGTTGGGCCTTCAGCAGTCAGAAGCCAATTCCATATTTTTCCATCATCAGAGATCGATAGCAAATGTGCTTTAGTAATGACTTGAGATTCATCACAAAAGTCAAAAGGATTGTCAAAATCCGTAACAGAGTCTGTGTTATGTTGACCATCAGAAAGACTCTTGCGAACATTTTGGAGAGTCGAATCTGACCGTGAGATGACAACTGCTAGAACTGAGGGAGATGGGACAGGTGTCCCAAGTGAGGGCATCAATTCTTCGATCATGCACATTGTGTGCACCTGCTCTCCTCTGTATTGACAAAAATACCCCCGTTTCAAACACATTTACATAATTTATACAAATATTTGCACACATACACATACACATAAAAAGCAAGATTATTTAGATAATGAGCAGTGCACACTATATCCTATTGTTTATGGTAGTTAGACATAGGTCTGACAATCTTGACCCGAAAAAAGGAAAATGGGTTGGTTTGGTTAAATATTTTTTTGATTTTGGGTTGAACTGAGTAACACCTTAACAGTATAAAGGTCCACATAGGTAACCTAAAAACAATGTGAATAAAATGAGTTCAAATGGTAAGAATGATCAATAACATATTTTTTATGAGAAAATCACTTAAGATTACCCAAGTGGATTATTTGTTTAGTTACAATCTGTTTTGACTTGAACAAAATTAATGCTTTATGAAAACAACTCGTTTAGACCCAAACTGATTTTGCTTATAACTTATCCTGACCCAAACCCACTATGACCCGTAACCCAACCC
This sequence comes from Stevia rebaudiana, assembly GCA_009936405.2. Classification (NCBI taxonomy): domain Eukaryota; kingdom Viridiplantae; phylum Streptophyta; class Magnoliopsida; order Asterales; family Asteraceae; genus Stevia; species Stevia rebaudiana. Next base: position 608,990 of record WOUH02000045.1, on the reverse strand, counting down.
GTCCATTTTGCCTGTGTTAGTTAGACATGAGTCTAACTTATTTATGGATAACCAACATGTCGTAATTTTAAAAAAATGGAACCGATTACAAAATAATGCAGGGGAGACTTTAAATATTGCAATGGACAAGTGAATAACTGATACATCCTAGTTTATAAAACTTTCAATTTACCATGCACTGACTAATCATTTCATAATAACAATTTCTTCAAACTCTTATGCATTACATTTATCTCCAAATATCTTATATATACAGAAAACTCATCAATATGGCCATGAAAATGATTTCAACTTTAGGAAAACATGTTGCTGGAATTAAAGAAAAACAAAACTATACAAAAAATATTATTTTCAGTTAAGAAGCAGGTTAACTTACTCCTTCCGCCGCCAGGCGGTGAGCCTGCCATCAAAATGGGCACAATAAACCAGCTCCAAGCTAGGGTCCGGTAAGACATCGAGAAACTTTCCGCAACCTCTAGGTAAACCGGCTCGAAACAAAGCAGTTTGATACTGCAAATCAAACACAACTAATTCTCTAGGAAAAGTCGCATACAAAATGTGCTTCCAATGTGGAGAAAACGCAATCTTCACAGCGTAAGTCGGAAATGCCGCCATTGCGGGAGGATTAACACCGGAAGTAGTAGCGCCGGCAGCTGCATCTCTTTCCAGTTTATTCAGTTCAGAGGCATCTGTAGGGATTTGATGCTCTTTCAATACGACGTCGGATTCAGAGGTGTCGCCGTGGACTTTGATCGATAGAAGAAAGCCTTTGAGACCTACAACACAGATACGGCGGGAATCAAACGGATCGCGTTTAATGCACGAGAAGATTTCCGGAGCGGCGTCGTATTTGAAGAAGCAACGTCCGGTGGACGTCTCGAACAGCGAAAGAAGTGAGGATCCGGATATGGCGGCAACGATCCACGTATCAGATCTTGCTTGGATCCAACAGAGGTCTTGGATACCTAATTTAGCGTTTGGATCGGTTTGCAAAAAAAGGGAAGCAGATGATTTGACGCGTGGATCAAGGAGGCAGATACGGCCTTGACGGTCACCGGCGGCGAGGAGTAGGTGCGAGTGCGAAGAGGTAGGATCGTGTGAGAGAAGATCCAGGCGAAGCGGTGTAGGGCACCACCGGACGGCGGTGACGAACGGAGACAGATACGAAGAAGTTGAAGAACCGTTGGTGGAATTTCCAGGGCCGGTTGACGGAGGAGGGATCGGAAGGACGGATACAAGTTGCATTGAACGTGAGTCGACTATGGCGACACTGCTGCCGGCGGCGTATGCGAGAAGACCGGTGGAACGAAGGTCGGCAGATCCGCCATTACTGCGAGAAGGTGGACCTGGTAGCATGTAATCCCACGAGTCGTTGGTCTGCCGTTGAATCGACGACATTGTCGCCGGTGTAATTCTCCGGTGCGCTGGTTTTAAGCGTAATTGGGATCGGACAGTCGTCGGTTACATCTTTGTTTCAACTGTCGACTGTCGTCAAATGTTTATGGATGTTATCTTTATGTTATTGACCATAAGGACCTAAAGTTTTAGAAACTGCAAAAAGCCAACTATATTGTGTTGGGAAATCGTATAAGTTCTTTATCTACATACAAATATCTTTATTCTTAGATGAATAGGAAAAAAAACTTATAGGAAAGTAAGGAATGTAAGCTTAAGATTTAAAAAAAAAAGAATTAAGGTTCAAATACTTACCCCAATAAAGGGTTTTCCCAAGGTCATAGCTTAAGCAAGTGAGTTTCCTCCTGAACTGGTAGCATATAAGTGGTATGACTAATGTACATTATTGTACAATTTTCCTTTAGAAACGTAACAGTCAATTGATGGTTGTTGCTGTTAGAAAAAAAACTATTCCAATTTTGACTTGGGTAAAATGCAATTACAGAGCTTTTGAAATGAAAAGATGTGTCATTTGGTTGATTTCCTAGCTGTGCCCTCACGATCATTAATGATACAGATTAGTCTTATAAACTAGAAAGAAATGCGAAGTAGATAATATTAGAATATATTAACATGTGAACAACGATTATTTCCAACAATCATTAAGGTCAAAACAAATGAACACCAACTCTAGTTTCAAATATAATATTAATAAATTTAGGCTTGACGACTGTATGCTATATATTTTAAAGTTTTTATTACCTGTGTTTCAATGAAGTTGAATACGGCACAAGAGGGTTGAAACCTTACTGTCGCCGACAAGTTATTTGTGGCACAAGAAGGCTAGATTGTCAAAGTTTTCAACAGTGATGTCTCATATTGTGGTAAAAACACACTGCAAGACTATGGCAAGAGCATGTGTGTTGAAAGATTAAACAAAAGATAGTCATTGGGTTGTTCCTGTTAATGGGCCTAGCTTTCTTTTATTTGCATATTCGGATGATGGGCCAGACAGCCCGGTTCCTACATAACAAGATGATTAGGGTTGTTGAATGCTGATTATCACTTGATCCATGCTCGTTTCTTGTGCTACATTTACTATACTCTCTTGTTCCCAATATCATAAAATAATGTGTGGTTGGTTGCTGTGATATATCCGTTAATAAGTTCCTATATAAGGATGACCATGGTGGCTTACAAAGTAGAGAAAAAATTCTTCATCTTACTATCGATCCCAATCTTCTTCGTCAATGTAATCATCAAGATGCTTCCTATGGCTGCCCTAATTATGCAGAGCCCCAACATCGATACATTCATCTTTGTATTTGTCTTTTTTACTCTAAAAGTTTCGAAGTTTAACTCCTTCTTGTTGGTTATAATGTGTTCTTGTTTTCTGAATCTATGTATTCGTCTGGCTCTTTCTCAATAAATCCTTACAATTTTGACAATGTGGCAAGAGGTCAAATGTCGAAGAAACCGTCCGTAGATGCTTAAGAGGTTAATAGGTAATGAATTACTTTATTTGATGAGTTTGGAAAGTTGGTTTACGTTGCAAACAAAAAGGATATGATGGACAAATATTTCGCATTTGTTAGATAAAAAAAAGTTGGTTTATGATGCTCATAACTAGCAAAGTTACCCGCGCTTCGCGGCTTCAATCGACGGTTTGATCGTGGAGATTGAAACGTAGACAAAAAAACAATTACGTTATATAAGTGGTGTTATAAAAATATTTAAACCCCTCAATAGAACTTAATTATATGAAAACTGAACATACCGTCCTAAATGGTGGAAGCCAAAAGTAGGATTTAGAATGAGGAATGTGAGAGTAAACTCAGCGAGTACCCAATTTGAGAGGCATGAAATTATATTTTACAAAGTTAAGAAGGTTTAAATTTTAAGTGTTAAAATGTTAATAATGAGAGCTGAAGGTTGCAAATGAGAGTTTAAAAAGTGAAAGGATAAGCTAAAAGAAAAAAAAAAAATGAGGCCATAGGATTCGATTATGGGACCCTAGAGCATACCAGGCGCACCAAATCTCTCGGTGTGCGTCTCATTGTTCAAGATACCACTTGTTATTATTAGTCGATATAATTGACAATAAAAAATAACATATTTTGAAGATAACTCCGTTGTTAACAAAATGTATGTCGATAGGCAAAAAAAACGCATACACCAAAAAGTATATTCTTTAAATACAAAACGAAAACTATTAAGTAAAAAATAAAAAATCAAAATTTAAACTACAAATTAGAGGTATAGTTTACCAAAGTAAAAACAATTTAAGTTAAATGGGGTTCTTTTTCCATTTAAACAAAGTTAAAGTTAGAGGGTTATTTTTGCCATGCAACAAAGTTGAAGGGTAGCAATTGTGTATCAGAAAACAACAAAAAAAAAAGTAAAAAAAGGGTTGCTACACGCAGGGTTCGAACCTGCATCACTAAAAAGGAGGACACTAACTAAGAGCCAGAGGAAACCACCGCACCACCATGTAGTTCTGTTATTGCTCGCTTAAAATTGTATATGTATGGTAATTATGTCAGTGGGGTAGGTGGACCATCCACCGACATTACATATTGAGGTTGATATGATATGATATGATATAATGTGGACTTACAAAATGATAATTATTGATCGACCTAAGCCCAATTCTTCTCCTAGGCTTGTATTGCAGGCCCAAGTTAATCATTCCATTGGACCTCCTTTTAATTCTCTTGGTTTATCCGTTATCGCTTACGTAGATATGGTCATAGTTTAAACATACTGGTCACTGGACCTTGAGGATTCTTGTTTGAATGTTTGGTGATAATATACGTGATTACGTGGGTCTTCAAATAAATGTGAATATTAAAAGGCATATACTTTTTACTGGTGAAGGTGTCATCATTCCCCCAAATAATTTTTTTTCAATTAATATTCAAGGTATTGCTTAGTCCCCCGAAGCGGACTGGGTCAAGAATATAAAAAGGAGTATAATGTAATTTTGTAATGTTACAAAAGACACGGTTTTTAGACTCTAATATTTTTAACCTGTTGAAGAACAAAACCCAATTTGAAGCAATATTTTCTTCTCTACAAAATGCAACAAAAGATTAAAGATAATTGTGATTTGTGTTTAACTTGATCAAAAACAATTTTAACACTTCGAATGCTAAAAAAATTACAATTTTAGATTGAAATGTCTAAGCCAATATATCATCAAAGACTCATGACTTGAAAGCGAGCTCCTAAAGCCTTGTCTTGTGAATAGTGACGGTAGAAGTGAGTGTGCATGTGCGACAAATCTCATTCGCACAAGGATCGGTAGAGGGCTTGGCCGCTTGGGAGTGGAATGACAACCATAAAAGTGAACCAGTGAAGATGGCTAGTGGCTTAATTAAAGACAAAAGAGGTATAGAGGTTTTATATTTCTCTGATGTTTTTGTTATGTCATGAGTGTGAAGTTGTCTTTTTTTGTATGTAAGTAGATAGAGTTTCACAGTTTGAGACACTTTCACATCTTCACCATGCGTCGGGGCAGATCAATTTGTTAAATAAAAAAAAAAACTTAAACGGAAACGCAAAGGCACGACCCCGAATACTCAAACTCAATAAAAAAACGATAAAAAGGTTGACAAAATTACACAAAACATCCTTTAGGTGTATATATAGAACTGCATGTTTCATCCTTTAAGTATAAAAAGTCCTTATTTCATCCTTTATCTTAACTAGTTGTTGCAGTTTACGTCCTTTAAGCTAACAGACGTTAGTTTTTCTGTTA
>WOUH02000045.1:590687-603735 GCA_009936405.2 Stevia rebaudiana | reverse complement strand
TATTACACGATTGAATACGTAGAAGTTTAAATTAATATAGTATCTAAATATATGAAATGTTTTAATTAAGTCACACAAAGTATTTATGTTGCTCTCACGTCACTTAATTTTCACTAAAATTGATTTATAACAAATGAAACATATAAAAAAAACTTTTACTATTTAATGAATATATTTTTTCTCAATTTAACTATGAAAATTTGTTATTATTTTATGAATTTGTTTTTGCATGATTGCCTTCTAATTTAAGTTAATTAGAAAAGGTTTTCACTTATTTTAATACCTCTCCATGAATCACAAGCATCTCAAATAAGTAATCCTGATTAGGCATCTTCAAGTCAGGCAATTTCTAGTATCTGATGACTCGAACTATTAACATGATATCTTCATGTGCAAGATCCAGGGTCTTTAGCATCACAACTAATTTTTGTTCCGTTTTACTGTAAAAAATAAACATATTAATATCACTGTGAATAAGATTTTCTATAAAATAAAAACAAACTTTAAATGTGTAAATGAAAATTTGTGTAACAAACAAAAAATGACTTTTTTGAAAACAACTCCTAAATACGAAATGATGAACGTAATGTATGTTTATACACATCATCATTCATACCAGTTTATAATTTGATAAGATTTTGCTAATTAATAAAAAATGCTAAATTAGTAAAGTCAGAGTATATAAAGAATTTTAAATTTTAGTCATTATGTTTAATTTACAATAAAATATTTAATTTTATAAAAGATAATCTGTTTTTTAAATTTGTTAATTTTTGCGCAAATAATTATTTAAAAAATGAAACCGTTTTCAAATTTGCGTAAACATATCAAGTTTTAAATTTTAATAAAAACTACCAAAATTTGAAAGTGTACAAAATCTTGATATATATGATAACTTTTTTAACTTTACTAATTATATTTGGAAACATTAATCTGTTTTATATTGAAAACAAAGTTGACAACTTTATAAAAGGTAAATATAGAACTGTTTTTTTAAATAAACGCACCTTAAGTAACAAATTTAATCCAAATATAATTATTATTTTTTTAATATTAAACGCTAAAGTTTCAAGCTTTAGTAGGGTAGAGTTATACTAAATATGGTGCTTAAAATAGAAACGTAAGAGGGATTTATAGCCACTAGATCATTAATCAATGGTTATGATTAAAAAAGTTGTTTGAAGGATAATTTAGTAATAATCACATTTGTTAATTTTTTTCAAAATCCACCACTTTTTAAAACCTTTCATAACTTTTACATACGTCATTATTTAAAAATAAAAAAAAAAATATACCATAAAAACGAGAATTTTTTTATCTTTAAAATGAGTATAGTGTTGCTATATAAAAAAATAATTTTTTTCATCTCATTGTGTAATCCATACAGCTCATTGTTAATAATTTATCGTCATTGTATTTTACATAGGGGTCATTGTGTTTTACAACAGCTCATTGTGTATAATTCTAGTCATTGTATTTTCCATACGGGTTATTGTGTTTTACAACAGCTTATTGTGTATAATTTTTGTAAAACACAATGATCCGTATGTAAAATACAATGACGAAAATTATACACAATGAGCTGTATGGATTACAGAATGAGATGAAAAAAATTATTTTTTTATATATACTCGTTTTAAAGATAAAAAAACGTTGGTTTTTATGGTGTGATTTTTTTTAAATAACGACCTATGCAAAAGTTATGAACATTTAAAAATTGTTGAGGAAATTTGAAAAAAAGTCAATAAAAGTGGCAATTACTAAAATACTTTCCAACAACTTGTCTCCTACAATTTGATCTCAATCATCAAGTATAAATCTAACAGTCATAAATCTTTGTTACATTTTTTAGAATAGGCACCTTATTTAGTTCAACATAACCCTAGTGTTTGTATCACTAAACTTTAAAGCAAATTTCAATATTTACATGAAATTGAGAACCAATTTACACATTTACCGGTTCCATCAAATGACATGATACATACAACCTCAAGTTTCTGCATAAAAATGTATTACCTCAAGTAGTTTGACTTGTTAAAAGGGATAAAATCAAAATACACGCAAGATTGTATGATCCTGCATAAAAATGTAGCACATTAGTTAGTTAATAGTAAGATACATATAAATCAAACGATTTTAAAACCATATAAATATCATAATCCAGAAAGCAAACATAATTATACAATGTACTTATTGAATTGTAATTAATCATCAGGTTGAATAACTATAAGATCTTATTACTACAACGAATAAGAACTCGAAATAGTCAATTTGATTGGAACAGTTGATGCAATTGAACATAAGAGCTACATTGAGGAAACATGAACGATTTCAGTGAGTTTTAGAATCATAAATCAAAAAAATTATGGAAAAACCAACTTTTACTCAATGGCATTTGTGTAACATTAGAGTAAGAAAGTATAACACTATCTAATCAACAACATTAATATAAAAAACGCACCTTAAGGATCAAAATAAAGTTCATGCCAAAATAGACATTATGTTACATAGTGATTTTCAAAATCAGATTAGAAAATAAATTGATTTGCGTTTTCTATTGTGATTAAAAATCCTTTCAAGATTAAGAAAACAAAATGTTGCCGAAAGATGCTCAAATCAGATGTGCAAGGAAATCGATATTTGTATGTTAAGTGGATTCCATATCCATTCAAGATTAGGGAAAAACATAAACCTACCCACATACGTAAAAAAATCGAACGTCGTTTTTGAAATGGCTTCCATCTCGGGTCGCGATTAGGGTTTTTCTTAGATAACGAAATGGAACTAATTACAAACTCTTTATAAACATTATCTCATAAATTAGATCAATAATCCTTGCACATATTGAGATGATTGAGGATGAAATCGAAACTACTTTCATCGTAGAGAATTAGTCGATCGAGTGATCAGGGTTTTTGAAAATTGATTTGCGAATGTGAAGAAAATGAAAAAAAAATAGGAAGGCCGCGTTTGATATTAGAAATTCGGGTTTGGGTAGACGTAAACGGGTAACCTGGTATTAATATTTTTAAATGAGTTTCTATTTTTGTAGAATGAATGTACGCTTAACAAGTGACAAAATTAGAAGAAAACTCATTAGAAAATAGAGAAGTGTCATTTGAGGTAGTTGCTTATTAGTATAGGTAGATACTTTTGTTGTGAACACCAAAATCAACAGAGGAGTCACCATTCATACTCAAGAGTTGAATTATTCATGCGAAATGTGCCAAAGATTAAGGCTAACAAATTCAATTTATAGTAAGAAGAAACAACGAATGATGCAACAAATTGAAAACCCTAAATTTTTGTAAACATCGTTCTTGAAAATCTCCAACGTACCAATAATCTTAAAGAAGTCGCGAGAATAAAAAACATGCAACACCATGCTCCTAAATCAATCTTCAAAAGTAGATAAAAAAACCCTGAAATAACACCTAATCTAGTGACCAAAATCTGGTAGTCAAGAACACAACCAATCAACTTATGAAGGAAAAAAGTCACATGAAAAAAGAATGAATGAGACAATCAAAGGATACAGAAACATATACCTTCGAGATCTTTGAAATGGTGAAACGGAAGAATGATCATCTGAAGAAGAAGGAATCGAGAAAGGGTTTTGCAGCGGTGAGAACGTGTGGCAGGATGAAGAAGACTTAGCAATTCCTTATTACCCAAACTACCCTCATCAGTTAAAAGCAAGTTTACTCTTCATTAGGGGTATCCTAGTCATTACATTTACTGTTCATTAGAGGTATCCTAGCCATTACATGTCCATGTGTTTTTAATACATAGTAGAATATATATATATTTTTTTAAAGTTACATAGTAGAATTTTCAAATCAGTGATGATCACTGAAATACGTGTTACATTTTATAAATCAAAAACTCATGCATACACAACACATAGCTGCCCATAGACCCAACAATATGCAAACATTTCAGTTGATAAATGCTTTGTGATAGATGACTTATGCCCAGAGTCCCACACCAATGCACCATCTATATGTTGCTCTTTCAACCATTTTTTACACCCAAGTTCATCTTGTAATTTCTTACGTCGAATAAAAATCAACATAAATGTTTTAAACACCTCATGTCTTGTAAGTATGCACAACCACTTCGGTTTAACTCTTTTGAATAATCTAATTTTAATAATCTAATGTGCATATATTTTCTGGAAGGTATTTAATCTTTTCCATTCTCAAATATTGCTTCTTTAGACTTTCTAACCAGCACATATAGAATTTGTTGTTGATTCTGAATTAAATTTTCGATATCATATGCATTGATACTAAGTATTCCTACTTCTATGAGCAGGTTCAACGCCAACGCCGACAAGACTAGAAAGTGGACCTTCTCTAACTTTTAGCTCAATTCTCTGAAAAGCACAAAAAGTAGGATTAAATGCCAAAATTAAGATGAAATGATTATAACAGTCGTTAATGCTTTGAAAATTTATTTGCAACCAAATTTCCTTACGTATTATTTTAAAAAGAACCTACTACATGACAGTTAACACTCATTCTATGGTCTATGCTAACCTTTGTTTTTGTTATTTATCTATCTATTTATTTTTTTGCATAATCAAGTTACATTGAACCAATATTTTGACAAGTTGTACTTTTAAAAACTAAGAAATGAAAAGACTTAACAAATTTAACTCAATAACTGAATGTATTTTCAAGTTTGTTCATGTTTTTTTATTTTATTTTCGATCCCTTAGGCTCAGATTAAGAAAAGAGATAATACTATGAAAAAAAAAGAGCTAGAATAGTACTCCAAAATAATTTTTCACAAGCAAAAAAAAAGTACTTTGAGGCATTTCTAAAGAGAAATATGGAACATTATTTTGAACATTATTTTGGAAAGAAGAAGTATATCATGAACCTAATCCAAATAGTTTACATGAAAAGTGTTGATCAAGAGATTTAACATAACACTTTTTGTTTGTAATCCAAATAGTTTATATGAAAAGTGTTGATCAAGGGATTTAACATAACACTTTTTGTTTGTAACACAAAGAATAGTTTGTATGCAAAAAAAGAAAAGAAAAAAAAAGATTGAAGTATATACGTACTTTAAGAAAGGAGTTTAGAGAATATCTCTGCACCCAAGATCGCATTGACTGATGAGTCTTTCTCCATCCTTGTGAATCTATGAGGAGTTTGATGATAATGTATATCATTATTTTAGCTTAATATTTATAAACTAAAACATTAATAAACAACTTGATGATATACCTGTATAGTGAACGTTTATACCGAACAACCATTTTAACCAAGACGAGGTGTTTGGACCAAAAAAATCACTACGACAAAGATAGTAGCCATTTTTTTGTTACCTCAAATTCGGACAAATCTCCCCCAACCACCTCTTCCTCTTTCATTGAGATATTCTCATGCTTGTCTTCTACCTCTTGTTCATCCTTATACACGAGACTGGCACCACACGCACTTACTGTCATCAAACTTCCATCACCGATGATCGCTACATGGAGTTCATCACCAGGGTCTAATATGTTTCCAATTGGCCAGTAGCTTAACCACACAACATCATCATCAACACTGGGTTTGCAGTAGACCATAGGATTGTATACCCATGTAAGACCCTTCGTTCTGTTACTAATTTTCACGAATAGAAGCCACCTATCTTTATCCTCGGTTACTAATGATCGGTATAAGCAACTTACATTTAATCCTTGGATCATGTGTTTCTTCGTATGCCAAGGCACTTGAAAGGATAAGAAACAAGATGATGACATATGCTCATATGTTGTCAAGACTTGATCCTTTATGCTTTGCAGATACGTGCTCATTATACCATATTCATACAAAATCTGCGCCACATAGAATTACATTTAGTCATAAATTGAACAATTTTATACATTTGAAAGAAATTTAGAGAGAAAACCTGTGTTTGCCAAATTCTGCCTTTAGTAATCTCATTACCAACCAAGTCTACGTAATGATCTTCGTAAGCTTTTATCCAATGCATGTGACCTAGACCCGCTTTACTAACTTTTGCTACAGGTACTAATCTAAATAAACCTTGAATTTCAAACAGTTTGAAACAACATTCGTAAGAAAACTCATGCAAACTAAAACGACCCGAATTGAATTTTACTCTCTCTAGTGATGTACACCAATCTATACACAACTCCACGAGCGTACTTGGAATACATGGGAGAGACTTCAGGTTTGTACAAGAACGCACATTGAGTATTCGAAGCTTGTTAAGGTCAAGGTTATTGGGTAGATACTCAAATGGATTAGCTGACATATTCAGGTTAATAGATGATTGAGCATGGAATGCAACACAAACATCACTTTTAAATTCAATGTTGCTGTTTGTAAGATTCAACTTGATTAACGACCGTGGTAAATAATACGACTTTTGATGATTTGGAATAATTTGATTTACATACTTCCAAAGTTTAGTGCACCCTCCCAAATCCAAAAAATGAAGATTTTCAAGGTCTCTTATGGAGCTACAAAGATGAGTTAGATTGCTGCAGTTCTCAAGGAACAAAGACTGAAGCTTAGCAAGCCGGAAGAGACTGCATATGCTCACAAGTTTAATACAATCTTTTAGGTTTAAACTCTTGAGTGAATTAAGAACCTATATCAAGAAACAAAAGGCGCTAGTATTACGATTATTCATTTAAATGTTGTAAGCTACATAATAGATGGTGAAAATTTATATACCATAGGAGCTTCAAATTTTTCCAAGTGTCCATGACTCAAATCAATAGCCACCAAGCTGCTCGTTAATAACCCGGGGGGCATTATTTGCAGAGGACATCCATGCCAGCATAACCATAATAACTCAGGAAAATTCTCATAGGAGCCACTGAGTTTCACATATTTAAGCTGCAACAATTTTAGTTTGTCCATATTTGCAAGTGAACTTGTTTCAAGGGCCAATGTCTGTATTGTAATTTAGTATGATGTAAAATAATTAGTGAGGTTCATCATGTAGAAAATTTCATAAAGTGTATCTAGTTCAAGCTGAAGAGCATTTGTCTCAAACATAGAATAACTTAACCAACAACTTAATGGCAAACTTTAGGGAGAGACACGGATTAATGCTTCCGTAATTCATTTTAGTAATGTCTTTCAACAAAAACAAACATTGAAATAAGCACATGTGTTAGAATGTAATCTAGACTTAGGTTATAATTATTATGTTATTTATTAAGAATAGTGACAACATAGAAAACGAAAAGTCAAACTTGACTAAAGTGAAAGACGATTCTCCGGTGGTTATGACAGTTTTTTGGTAGCCCAAACCTTGTTAGTACCGTTTCATAGGGTTGCTTATATGCCAAAAAATGTAAAAAATCGTTGATCAATTTGATGAGACAAAATGGTATGTTTTGACTTTTGTCTGGCAGAAAGAGAACGAAACATTTTGATTCTAATTGATTGCTCTTGATATCCAACAACATGAAAGAGACATTTTGATGATTGTCTCTAGATTGGTTAAAGCTTTAAAAATATAAACCCAACCAAGATATGTGTATATGTGGGCTCTTTATTCTAAAAAAAAGGTGTTCGGAAGCGTTTAGCTATCAATTGGGCAAGGAAAAGGTTTCACGTACATGATGTGTTTGGTATACAAAAGAACACTAACAAATTATTTATGAATAATACTTAAACATGTTAATCTTTAAACACTAAAAATATAAAATATTATAGTAGATAGCTAGGTAGTTAAAGGTGCAAGGCATAAAGGATGAGTCTGGAGCCGGGATGCAAGGCAATTAAAAAGCACAACCTAGAGAAAATTAAGGTGCACATCTCACCCCTTTAGCTCGTAAGGGTGTGCTTTTTTTTAAAAGATTTGGGTCAGAGTTATTGGAATAAACCAAATCCGGGTTCTCAACCCAATTATTTAATTTGGGGAGTAGTGATCATTACACTAGTTAAAGGTTACCAATTCCAAGAAGATGCTTTAGGATATAGGGTAGTATAGAATATATTGTAACTTTCTAACTTTCCACTACCACAATGTTTTGTTTTATATATTGTGTATAGAGGTTTGGTTATTGTCATAAGATCTAGTAAAAGTGGCAAAGTACCAAATACCAATTTACTTCTTTGTGTTACCTCTGATGCCATCATGTGCTCAACTTTTCGCATGTCGAGTGCTAAACCTTCGATTGTATCTGAACCCTAATGAAGAAAGAGAAGAAATTAGAGAATGCTAATTATATGAGGTTGTGTAATAAAGATTTAAAAAATAAAATAAATATAAACATAAAAAGCATCTTACTTCTTCTTTTCTCAATACATTATAAGATTCAACATCATGCCAGACTCTACTACGTTTTGAAGGATCTTTGGACTCTTCACAAACTATCCTTCTTCCCATTTCTTGAAGCAGCTGATGCATCATTAGTTTGCCATCAGCTGAAACGGTAAGAAGACATCTTTGACCGAGTGTTGAGATCCCAAATATTGCATTGAATTCACCCTCCAATATCATTTCCACGTGGCTTTTAAACTCACCAGCAAAGAAACAAGCAATATGCAGAAACAACTCTTTGTCACTAAGAAGTGGCAATGAGTCGAAGCTCTTTTGTAGTACATCTTGGATGTTACGATCAAGATTTCCTTTCATTGAAAATAGTGACTTCATCCTACTTTTCCATATTTTCTTCATCTCCTTTCTTCTCAATGACTGTTCATTACTAACAACTAGAGAAGAGCCTAATACTTTAAGTGCCAACGGATTTCCCCCGCAATATCGTGCTAGTTGTACTGCAAGATCCTTGAAACCTTCCATCGGAGTTTTGGAGTGAAAGGCATGCCAACACAATAGCTCTAAGGACTCATGATCATTCAACAAATTGAGGTTGTGCACCCTGCACTTCCAAGATATGGAACCAAACCATTCATGTATACCTAGAAACCTTGTTGTTATTATGATCTTACATTGTGTTGGAAACACCTTTGTTCCAAGCAAAGCACTTAATTGTTCATGTTTGTCAATGTCATCAAGAACAATAAGTACCCTTTTCGTTTGCAAGACCTCCTCAATCTTATGTGTACCCTCAGAAACACCGGATATCTTCACTTCCTTTCCACCTAAAACATCTTTGAGAAGTTGTTTTTGTAGCCCAAGCAAACCGTAAGGTTGCTTTCCAGACACTTCAACAAAACTGCTACTTTGAAAATCTTTCTTGTTAATGTTATAAAAGTATTGCACAAGTGTTGTCTTGCCACCGCCTCCCATGCCACAAATTGCTATAGCATTGTATTGCGCATCTTTTAACCAGGAATTGATCACTTCGACCTGAGCCTCCATCCCAACTAAAAAGCCTGGAATGCTCACTTGTTTCAAATCAAGTTTACGTTGAATTGTCTCGACAACTTCTGCTATAAAGTTTGTCTCAGACATGGAACTAAAGAAAAAGAAAAAAAAAACAGCATTACATTTTGCATAGAATAATATCTTTTTAGCAAATGCAGTATTAATGATCTTTAAAAATTTATTTTGTATTATTAGTTTACTAAAATCCCTAATATAATTATGATAGTGTACCCAAAGGATGTAACTAGAGTATGATTAAGTCTTAAATTCAATAACAAAAATCTTGAATTAAATCAATCAAATGGGCTCTAAAATTTTTAAGATTACTAGCTAGTTTGGAACTTTTCAAACTTAACCCAAATATCATTACCATACTCACTATATCTCACTATTAGCATAGGTAGGTTTTGAGGAGAGTAAGGTGCAAACTGACTTCTCTTTACCCCGTAGGAATAGAGAGACTGTTTCTAATGGGATCCCTGGCTCATGTGTCACACCCCAACCGACGGCGGAATACGTCAGGGAGGACGATGACTGTTCAAAAGCTCACGATTCACTATTAAGGTTCCATAGATTAATCAACAATATCAAATTGTCATTACAAAACACATAATCAAACAACTTGTCCACATAACATTGTTCCTAATAAACCATATTAAATTAAACTAGGCATCGATCCTATGTGACGATTCCAAAGCTTGTAAATTTTAATCTGCACCTGAAACATTGTAGAATCAAGTGTCAACTACAATAAAGTAGTTGGTGAGTCACATAGGTTTTGACTCATATTAGATGAAATAGTTTATAGTTAATAAATAGTTAACAATTTGCATGAGCATGTAATGTAAGGCTAACCGTATATCATAGGAAACAACTCAATGTTTTTAACGTTATGATCACAAAAATAAGTACAATAGCGTTAAAATTACTACAATTTTACCTTTTCCCTATAGAGCGCGCGCACACACACACACACACACATATATATATATATATTATATGCGCGTATCGCAAACGAGGTCGTTAACCCGAACATGATAATAGTTTTTTTGTAACATCAATTTTTTCCTTTTTTTTGTCCACTGTGAGGCTTGGACCATACACCTATTTTAAATGATCACCTTAACAACACGAACAACTAGATACTATTGAGACAAATGCCTTTGCTACCTTAATTTAATCACATGCTAGATAGGTGAAAATTAAGACTCCTAATAATCCATAACCTTACAAAGGGCATGTATGTAGTCCCTCGTATCTCTCATTAGCAATGTTTTAAAAACGGACCGGATAGCAAACAGGACAATTTACTAGTCCACTGGTCTGACCGAATCTAAAAACATATTATTTTATTATTATTTTAATGATTATATATAAAAAATACGGAAAAAACAAATATATATATATATATATATATAACCGGTTCAACCACTGCTTGATCAATCGAACCGTTTTAAGTACATAACTAGATCGATCTCATAGGTACTAGTTCCTGGTGGTTTCAGTCCGGTTTTTAAAAAACTGCTGAGTAGTTGAGAGTTTAAGTTATTAAAAAGCAATTTCGACGTTAACCATGATTTAAATAATAATAACAAAGGAAGAGAAATGAATATACCCTGAAAGTTCCATGCCTATTAAGTTACCAATCTCTCCTAACGCCTCCTTCCACCGTCTCACATTCACCTCGGTCCATTTTATTCCTTCATTTGCTCCTGTGCAGAAACACTTCGATATGTTGATCGACATCGACTTGTCAACAGCAAAGCTTCGTCTTTGGTTCCTGACATCCGATGGATCGACGTGATAAAACACCGGTAAAACAAAACAACCGCATTCGATCTTTTGCTCGAGGATTAAACAAAGCTCATCAAGACACCATCTGGAATTTGCATAGTTCTTGGACAATACAACGATTGAAGCCCTGGATTCGATGATTGCGGTCTCGATTTCCGGCTTTAGCTGTTGACCTCTGTCGATTTCATTGTTGTCTCTGAAAGTGCGAATTCCTGCTTCTGTTAACGCATGATAGAGATGGTCGGTAAAAGAATGACGAGTATCTTCACCTCTGAAACTCAGAAATACGTCGTACCTAATTGTAGGAGTAACAATTATACGTGAAGAAGACGCCATTAAAGTAAACCAGACTTTAATTAGTAGATCATGGAGTCGGGTAAGAACTGACAATTATAATTTCTATAGGCATGAAAAGTCATGGTCTTCGAATTTGTCTCTAACCAATATGTTCGTAATTAATGTCGCTAATGGTTCCATTTCTTATACGTTGGGATAAACGATACCACTTTGTCTTTTATAGTAAGACTTAATATAACTATATAAATGTCCTTTTGTCTTTTATAGTAACACTTAGTATAGCTATATAAATGTTCACAAGAAAGAAATGCGTAGATCATAGGTTGGACCGAAAAACTTGATGCTTAAAAATAGTCCATAGATTTTTATATTTATTTTTTTTTGTAAGATCGATTTCATTGAAAACAAACCCCGACCTTAGAAATAGTCCATAGAATTGAAGCATAAGTTCTAATATTATTTTCTCGATCAAAAAGTTAATTCAATATCATAAAATCATTGATAACACTAAAATTACTAACATCAAGTCGGTTACAGGCAAACAAACTAATGTTTTTGAAAACGTTTAGCAAATACATTTGAAACAAGACAAATAAAAAAATTAGTGAGTAGTCTCTTTATTCATAAATATAATAAGTAAAAGGATAAATTAAAATATATTATTATAGTAGCATCACGTTTCTTCTACTTTTATGTAACATCAGTTATGTTAGTTTAGGTGTTCATTTTTAAATGCATTTTCGTCACTTTTTTTTAAGAAGAAGCCGTCGAATATTAAAAAAAATACCTGTTTTTTATAAACTTTCAGCGAAAAAAATTGTAACATATGTAACATTTACATATGTTACAATTTCTAAAATATGAAAAAATATTAAAAAAAACTACTCGGCGCTTATTTATAATTTTTTCACCAAAAGTCTTAGATTTTAATGTATAATTTATATAAAAAATATGAAGCTGTAAAACTTTAAATTTGAAAAAAGTTTTAACATATGTTACGAAAAATTGATTTCAGAGTTTTTCTAACTCGAGAGGGTTTTCATATTATTCATTATTCATCTCGATGTTAGTTATTCATACTTGTATATATAATGATTGTCATCAACAAGAAGGATGATTGATTTGTTATACCATTTTTATATTTCATATCTAAATATAATACATCGTTTCAAACAAAATATAACATTGTATCTTATTTTTTTTAAAATTTTAGTATTAAATAAAGCTGGCAGACCCTATTATTCATTGGCCAAATTTAAATTGTATATTTATAAGGTATTTGAATAACGTCTTGAAAAATTATTTTTAAATAAACGTATTACGTTTATCATCAATTTCAAACATAATAAGGTATTAAGTTATAAATGATGTATTACACATGTGTTATATAATATAAAATATGTAATTTTTTATATTGTTTATAAAACTTTTACGATGTGTATACAAATATAAAAAAAAGCATAACTGAAAATGATTAAAATAGCATAATTAAAAATGATTTGATGATAAAAGTTTTAGTGTTATATATATTAAGTAAAAATATTACAAACACCCAAAATGCAAGAAAAAAAATCTTACTAACGACTCTAAATCAAACACATCAATAGTATAGATTCATTACACTAAACGACACCGTTTACAT
>WOUH02000045.1:556838-573391 GCA_009936405.2 Stevia rebaudiana | reverse complement strand
ATATTTTATAATTTAATATAGAATAAGAAGTATAAAAGAATTCAAATTGTTAATTTAGTTAATTTAAATAATTAAATAATCTTGAAAAATTGAGAGAATGTCACATGACATTTATTTTACTCTTTTATTAAGGTAGATTTAGGTAGTATGGACTGATATGTCATAAGAAATCTTGGATTGATATTTAATAATTTTTTTTTTCAACCCGAGCCGACTCGATTTGAACTGGTTTGAAAAAATTATTTATTTAATGATAGACAACTGACCACAAAAAAGGTCCGACCCTGCGAAAAAATTTGTGCATATAATATGATTCATCAAGGCTATATTACGTAATAGGATAGGTCTTACACTCATTTGAATAATCAAGGTTAGCTGATCCGCTAGAGGTATTATATTTAAGTAGCAAAGGAAGATCTTTGTTCATCATCTGTGTTAGTCTTGTCGTTTAGATACACGTTTGGTAAAAATAATACTCCAGGGGCAAAATAATAATACTTAAGGGACAAAAGCGGCATTATGTTTAACTAGCACAGGAAGATCTTTGTTCATCATCTACGACTCTACGTTAGTCTTATCGTTTAGATACACGTTTGGTAAATATAAAAACACACTTAATTAAGGGGCAAATGGAGCCATTGTTTGACGATTTCTTATCATAGAAATTACCGAATTTCAAATCAAGATCTAAAGTCCTCACTTACGTGAAAAGGAATTTCCCTAAGGTTAACCCGCTGATAATAATATAATTTTTTTTAACTAGACTTATATCTAGTGTAGTTATATATACATGTTAGAATAAAAAATATTAAATAGTAAGTAATGTAAATTTATAACTTTAAAAGAATTTTTTAACTAAAAGCTCGTATAAGTTATTATATTAAGTAATAAATTATTAATATCATTCATAAAAAGTATTTTTATATACTTCGAAAAAACTGTTTTTGAAGAAAACAATAATCATTTTTCTTACTAAATCTAGGCTAGTACATGTTTATTTTACGAATTCAATAAGAAATTATTAAAATATTTCATATTTTTAAAAATTTCACTTTTTTATACAGATTCATATTTAATAATCATTTATTTTTTAGTGTTTAAAATAAAGTGTTTAAAAAGCAGTAAAAATAATATATTTAGTATCTAATATTTTTATTTACCCGTGATTCCTAGCCCAAGTGGTTAGGAGGAGGTTGACTTGAGACTCTTTTTTTGAGAGGTCTCAGGTTCAGCTTTTACCCAGCCAGAGCGCATAATTGCTCTGGTTATTTTTGTGATAAAGAGCATGTTCACCTCGAATTGAGTCACCGGTTCGTTCTAGAAAGAGGAACGAGTTTATAGATTCCATCTGATTCCCGCTTATCTAGGGGGTACGGCTGAAGAAGGACAAGCAATCGACCTTGTCCGGCTACCAGTGGCTAGCATGCGAAATCCTCTCCCATTAAAAAAAGAATAAAAACTAAAATATGGTATTATTATTAAATAAGTGATAGATGCATTAGAGTAGAGAGTCTAGAAAACACAAAATGAGGAGGCTTAGAATGATGACAAGTATCTACAAAAGTTATTTATTTATTAGTATTATTTATTTTTCAACAACCAATTAAAAGATTAATAAAAGAAGCTAGCAAGGTGTTAGATTCTGAGAGTTTAGAATAAATATTTACACAATAAGTCCCACTCTAGATTTCCCGTTTCGCCTCTAGTTTTTATCCACGAGTATGACATTATTTTGATGTCATCCAAGACCTTTTTTTGCACCCCGTCTTTGGTTGTTGAATATTCTTTTGTTTCGAGCTTTCCACATACATCATAGCGTCGTTAGGAAAATACCGTGAATTGAAGGAGTTTATGAGACCCTCTTGACAAGGCCAATTTTTGTGGATCCTTAAGATATCCTTGACCTAGGAACAAATCCATAGGAGCCTTACATTAGTTGAAAACCTTATCCCATACATTACTGACATGCTTGCAACGTGATGATCAATATTCAGTTCTATATTGTCACCGCAGATTGAGCACGTTATTTCCAGTCCAATCCCAAGTTTTTGGAGATTTTGTTTCTGGGAATTTATTAGATCGGTTGGTTTGAGAAGCATATCTTCTATGCTTTCCCTTACAATTTTACCGAAAATGGTTGGATGGAATCAAGAACCCAGCCCCATATATCAGCATCCTCCAAAATGGTTACGTTTGAAATCATTTTCTCTCCTATTAATCTTTGAGGTACGTCATCAAATTTCGATGGAGCATGCTGCCAATGTCATTGAACTTTGTCATGTGTGATTCGATCTGCAACATTGCACCGGTTTATCGATTTCCAATTTAATCAAAGCCGAGAGCATAACTGTTAGAATACCTACTCCCACCCAATTATCTAGCCAAAAATGAGTGTTGTGGCCATTCCTTATCTTGCATCAGAGGAAGTCGGTGAGATTAATACCGAATTTTTTGACATCTTCGCTTGTTTTAATGATATACTTTCATGTCCCGGATATAGAGTTGGATATAGAGTTGTTGTAAGGAAAATAGCCTCATCGTCTTCTTGGGTGGTGTATTGCATTATTAGGTATAGAAAATCTACTATAATAACGAGTAACTAGAATGACACGTTATGTTTTTAGGGTATCTACAAAGCTTTTGACATATGTTATCACTATATTCATTCTCTATCATTTTAAAAAAATATTTTAATTTAAATTAACAATTGTAAGCATGTCAAATTTCTGTACTTAAAAGGAAATTAAAATTATTTAATTTATATATTAATAAAAATCGAATCATGTCAAACTTTCTATATCTTATCAAAAGTTTTAAAATTAAAATTTAAATCTAATATCTAAACATATATTTTATTTGATTAAGAATAACGATTTAATTATATTTATTAATTTACATACAAAATTCAAAATTTTAACTTTAAAAAAAGATTAATTCAAAACTTTTAGAATTAAATTCAAAATATGAATAATGACAATCAATGTTTTTAAAAATGATTCTCAGATTTGTAATGATAAAAAGATAATATGCTACATTAGAAAATTATGATATAAGGTTTGTCTTTAACTCTTATTTGACATGTATAATACATAGGTTAGTAACTAGTATAAGATATGATAATAAAATTTGTCTAAATATAACCTTTTTAAAGGGATAATTTTTTAGAGACTAAAGACGGTTATTCAAGCATCATGAGCCGAAGGTCTCATTAAAACCGAAGGTCTCATTAAAAACAACATCTTTATTCCCACAAGGTAGAGGTAAGGTTGTCTACATCTTACCCTCCTCAGACCTTACTTAGCTTGTTAATTGTGAGATTGGCTGAGTACCAGTGGCGAAGCTTGAGATTTTTGTCAAGGGTTGCCAAGATCATATATGTAGAATTTTCAGGGATTTCGTGAGTTGCCGGCCTATATATATATATATATAAAATTTCGGTCGAAATCGCGAAATATACACTACGCGCGAAAAAATCAGCGGTCGCCCAGGCATCCCCAGGCCCTCTAAAAGCTGCGCCCCTGCTTATCATGATTAGTAATAGAACTCACTAACAAACTTGTGACGTATTAATCTTAAAAAATAAAAGTTACCAAAAAATGGAGCATGTATTGTACAAATTTATTCATTAAGTTTTATAAAATATTCTTTTACAACCCTGAACCAAATCAAACGTACAAGAAAACAATCATAAAGTTTTAAAATCAAAGTAGATCGAGTGAAAAGAAAACATATAGGTAGCATTGTAGCAGAGATGTACATGCGTATAACCTAGAAAGTTCCCAAGTTTAATGCAAAATATAGTTATGCCACATTGCTCGTGAGTTGTAAACTAGTATAATACTGTTCATAACACAATACATTATGCGATTTTTATGTTTCTAAATGCTCACTTTCACCGTAAAATCGGCCTGAATCCTAGCTTATTCTTACACATTCATAGGTTAATGTATTTTGTTCATATTAGAAAAAGTGAATTTTTTTTATAAATACTGTTTTTATGATACTTTTGGGGGAGGGGTGAGTGTGAGTTGGCAGAAGCCATCACGCTTGGCAGTGGCGACGGCTCTTAATCTACTCCAATTGCGCTAATTAACTGAAACCCACTCAAATCACAAATTCAAAGGAACCATCGCCACTAGTAGTGGCGACAGCCCTATAAACGTAATTATTTTCCATTCAGCCCCCTAAGTGATTAAAGTATCATAAAAAACACTAGTTATAAAAAAAATTCGAAAAAGTATAGCTGTACACGATGTTGTGAAGAGATGACCGATCGACCGTTAAACTAGTTGTTCACTAGATGAACGTGCCAGCCCAGTCTAAAAAACGGTAAGTCAGTCAAAGGAGAGAGGGAAGCATCATCATCATGATGCTTCCACCAAATATTATGTAGTTAACATAAAAGAGACTGTTTCTTCTGTGATTAATTGGTCCTTTAGCTAGTAACTGAACTAATGACATCAAAAGTTAATGGTTTAAACCGGGTGGGCCGCTGTGTGGTTTAATTAATTAACCTTCAAAACACATCGTATTATTTCCAGTAAATAATTGAACTATCACAAAGAAAGCCACAGTTTTGTTATTACTATATTAAGGGATAAGTGTGTAATCTTGTGCTCATCAGGGACAAACGAGGAATCACGTGCCACTGATTGTAACATTTGCGGCTCGAAATACCTAACATGAATTAACCTTTTGTTTTATTCTCAGCCAATTATCAAACTCCTAGAAATAATTTTTATTATAGTTCGTTCTAATTAGTGACCTTTTTATTCAATCATTATAAAGATACATGTGAAAAAAATTCATGCTAAACATATTTTTTGAGATAAAGTCAGTAGAGGCCAGGTTAAACCTTAGGTAATGTTTGGTATGCATGAATGGATGTGAGAATGGAATGAGTCACTACGTTGGAATGAAATAAAACATGTTTGGTTACAATTAGAAATGGATTGTACCATTACATAAGGAATGTGATTCCTTCTTTTTTAATGATTTTCATTCCTTGGGGGAGTGGTGTTTTTTTTTTTTCATTCATTTCCTTTAAGGAATGACCCGATCAAGGATCCAATTATGACTCGACCCAATATTCAACTCATGATCAAAACCATGACCCAACCCATTACCCAACCTATGACCCGACTCATGACCTAAACCATGATCTGGCCCTGACTTGAACCATTACCTGACCCATGATTCAAACCATTACCCGGCCCATGAGTTGAATCATAACCCGACCCATGACTCGAACCATAACCCGACTCATGACCCAAACCATGGCCCGACCCATGAGACTCATGACACACAACCATGGTTGTAGAAATCGCTAGTCACTAGTCGAGCGGTGAGGTGGGGACTAGGGATTAATCGGAATTAATCGGATTGGAATTTTATATGTAATTTTACATATTTATATGTATATATATTGTCAAAATAATAATATTTTTTTTATAAATCAAATATTTTGATCAATTTTGATGGATTTTAACAAATTTTGACTAATTTTGATTGATTTTAACCAATTTTGACAGGTTTTCATGATTTTGACCGATTTTACCTAATTTTGACTGATTTCTGGCCCATTTTTTCCGATTTTTGGCTGATTTTTTCTGATTTTTGGCCGATTTTTCCTATTTGGACCGCCTAGCGATTAATGGTCCGATTTATGAAAAATTCCAAGGTAATGGTCCGATTAGCGCCTAGGCGCCAATTAATCGGCCGCCTAGGCCGATTTTTACAACAGTGCACACAACCCACCACCCAAATCATGACCCGACCCACAACCTAAACCACGAACCGACCCATGAGTTGAACCACGACCCGATCTATGATCCAAACAATGACCAGAACCTTGACCCGACCCAAATTGTATTTCATTCCTTCATATTTTTCTTTCTACCAAACAACATGAATTGTAATGATTCATTTCATTACCACTGGTAACCAAACATGACAATGGAATGATAATGATCAATTTGATTCCCTTGTCCATTCCATTACCTCGTTCATTCTATTTCGTCGTCCATTCCATTACCTCATACCAAACAGACCCTTAAACTATGCATTCTAGAACAAATACATATCTTAATATGAGAAATAGATTGCATCGATACAGAAGGTAAACGGTAACAAGTTGCGTCGTCCTCTCTTTTTAAATAAAAAAATACTAAGTTACATATATAAACCTAGGAGTCATAATATTGTTATGCTAGAATAAAATAAGTTCGACGTATCCGTCACAGGAATCCTATATAGCACAACCCGATTCAACGTTATAAAAGTATGCTATAATTTTGTATGAGTATGTGATTACAACATGTTGTTGGTGTCAATGAGCCCCAGATCAATAGGTTTTAGAGGACGCTGCCATATGATCTTCTAATGTTGAGATAATGAGTTAGAGTCTTGTTTGAGCATTTTAATGTGAGCCAGAGAGACCCAGATAAATTCCAATCCACTATACCCCATGGTCTTCCAATGTGATGTTGCCAATGAGCCCTGAATCAATCCCTACATTGTTAAATCTCACAGCATAAATGTCTTTATTTGTAAAATCTATTATTCTTATATCACACAACATAAGGTTTTGTAAGTAAAAGCCACTATTTCAACCGCACAACATAAGATTTTTATTAGTAAAATCCACTATTTATAAATCAAACATAAGGTTTTATCAGTAAAAATTTATTCTAGTGTTACATAACACTATATAAGGTTGATAAACGACATGGATAGCGATAACACAAAATAAGGTTGATAAATGACATGTATATCGATAAAGTCCAAACATAATTTGTTGATTCAATAAAAAAATACATGGGTCGTAATTATAGTCACGGCCCGTATCTAGTGCCAACCGTTTTTAAAGATACGAGTGTATGCTTTTAAACTTAGAGAGGCCGGCTATACACATACACATTGTTATTTATTAGACAATACAAACCCTTTATATTTCTAACGAGTCGTATTCTTTTTCAACTGTTAAGGTGTTCACGACCGTTAGTTCAGTGAGTTGACTGATGACTTGATGAGACTTGATCACGGACGTTGGTTTATCCCGTGCAACGTTCATATATCCTCAGCCTTAGAGATGTTATGTTGGATATCGCTGCATGATCTTTTAAATTTGATCTTTTACTTTCATTTTTTAAGTCCTACAAGAGTTGCTTTGTGCTCATTTTTCAAAGCCTCTCGTAATACTACGCTTCTTTCTTTTTCTTAATAATGAAATTGAGCTAATTGTCATGCTTCATTATAGGGTAAATGGGCCTCGGATTCGACTAATCATTTGATGCAAGCACAGTTCGTTACCAACTTGTCAGTATCAAAGACCCATATGTTGTCTAGTGTCATAACTGAGGGAACCGGCTCCCCCAAAAGAAAATTGCATACGCAATAAAACCCCCTATCAAACGCTCTAACCAGGTTTTAAACATGTAAATACTTTAGAATAGTAAATACTTTAGATTTATTGAAGTGTTTAAATTATAATCCATAGAACAACACACGTTATTTAATATTCTATTTTAAATAATATATAGTACAAGTTCTTATAACAAATGACATCGTCCGGTTTTTTATCAATGTAACAGATTTTTATCTCTCCAAAATAAATCAATAAACAACTTGAAATCATTAACCATTTCATACGTCAAATTTTATGATATTTACAACGTGCAATGCTAGACTCAAAAATAAAGCCAGTCATGAATCAACAACAAAAGAAACACAACCACCACAAAGCAACTAAAATTCCATGATCTCCAACCTTTCGTTGTTGCTGCCGATATCCTCGGACTCTGAGCCTTCACGTGCTTCCCAAGGTCGATCATAATCTCGTACTTGCAATTTGCTTTTCCAGTTGTTGGTTGTATTTTCGTAATAACTGAAAAATTATTAAAATTACATGATCCTTGCTGTTGATTAAATCTTTGATAATACTTATTAAATGCATAGGATGCATTACTCCTAGCGTCTAAACCCCCACATGTCGACCCGTAACCTAAACTTGTACAATCCGCATTTGTGCAAGCATAGTTAATACTATCAGCCAAATTAGGGTCCGTTTCACTCGCGTCTGGTGCCATCACGCACCACTGTCTTGGTAAGTATCGGACGCCTTTAGCTGGGACGAGAGTCCGATTACTTCCCAAATCCAATCTATACTTAATTGTCCCATCATAATTAAAAACACCCCAATGTCGTTCAAAGTTCCCGGGTTGTATGCTTTTTGCATCCTCGTCAATAAGCCCGAAGAAGTAAACGTCAGGTGGTGTTCTTCGTTTCGGTGTACCTATATCAAATTAATAAAATTTTGAGCATTTAAATAAATTTTACTGAAAAAAATTATTTTTTTTAACGACAAACTCACACCTCTAATTTCTAAACGTTATTTTCTAGTACCTTGTCCTTGGATTATCCGGCTAAGTAACCCTTGGTTGAACTTCCTAGCATACTGAATATTCGCATTCACGTCACCATCGGTTGGCCACCCGATCTCTCCCACGATGATCGGCATTGATGAGAACCCATTTTTCTCCAGGGCCCACACGAGGGTGTCATAATTGGCGTCGAACACGTTCGTATAAGAAACAGACCCATCGACAACCGGAGCATTGGTGCCCGCAAAGAAAGCGAAGTCAATCGGGAAATGTGGGTCCGCGTAGAGGCTCAAGAATGGGTAGATGTTAATGGTGAGGGGTGCACCATTGTTGCTTAAAAATTCAACGATGGAGATCATGAGATCATGAATGTCTGGCCGGAAGTTTCCCTCCGATGGGACACCGGAATCACTTTGGTAAACGTCGGCGTTTAATGGGACCGTTACTTTTACCTGTCGACCTAAACCGGCTTTTATTAAAGCGGCTTGAATGTTTTGAAGTGCTGGAAGAGTTGCATTTGTAAACATGTTTTTGTATGTTTTGAGAAATGGTTCATTCCCAACCGCTACATACCTAACAAATATTAAAAAATAAACCATATTTTATATATAGCTACGTAAACTTAATAAAGTAAATTCAGGTTATTCGAAAAATATAATATTTGTTGAAAACCCGTATTCAGAAAAAATTACATGTATTTTGTGAAAACATATAATTTTAAATAAATAATACATGAATAACAAAATATGTACCAACCTTATATCAACTCCACGTGAAACATATGCAGAAACATTTTTTGTTACCCATTCCTCAGCTACAGTGACACCACTTGCCAACGGGGCTAAGAAATCATTGGGAATCCCTAGCATAACCTCGATTCCTGAATTTTTAAGTGCATCCAACACCCAAGGCTCAGCTTCAAACAATTTAACTTTATTAAACCCATTATCCTTCATTAACTTCACCACGATGTTGGGTGACAAAGGATGTGTTGAAATTGTACCCCAATTAACCCCAAGTCCATGAACATATGAAAATTTTATATCAAACAAGAACGTAATCACTAAAACCCACAATAATGATGATTTGTGTGATTTCATGTTGTGGGAATGAAATGTTGTGAATGTTTGGGGTGGATTAACATGTGGATATATATATGGGTTAGAGGAACTTTGTATAAAGGCAAGGAATTGCACAAAGGTTCAAAAAGGGATTGTATGCCTTTTGGGGTTACCCCAATGAATCAATCTTGAGGTAACTTGTTAAGAAGATTATTTGTTCTTGGTAATTTGGAATATGGGTTAGGTTGTAATTAGTTTTATAGGTAGTAAATACTTTAAATATACATAAATACCACGGTGGTTTTGTAGTATATATATTAGAACAAGATTTAGATAATTATTATTTAACATTAGACAATAACTGATTAGTATATCAAACTCATCTATATAGTTTAAAGAAAATGTTTAAGGTTTTAATGGAAATGTAAGATCAATTGAAATATAAACTTTTTACATCAAAATAGAATATAAACGAGCAACAAGTTGCGCCGCTAATCCTTTTTTGATAGAAACTTCAAGTATTTTAAAAACCACATTCATAACTTTAGGGGGCTTAATGTTGTTATGCATAATCAGTTAGACTCGAGGTATCTAAACATGTATGTTTGTTTTAGAATATATATGTGATAAATTCAATGAGAAATTTTAGAAATGAGTTCGCCGGAGCTAAGATAAATTGGGTATTTGGATTAGCCAACCAACTCTAGTTCACTTTTTTGTTACCCTTAATATACATGTATATTAAATACTATTTCAAGAAATTAGGACCTAATGTTTATCCTTCACTTTCACGGCATGTAAGCAAGGTCAACTACTCGATCTCCGTGAGAATCCACGACGACACTAGATGCACAGTAACCCCGTGGAATGTGTAAACTTTCGCCTCATATCATAATCGAACCTGAATTAACTTCGGATTTGATACATTACCTGATGTCCTTCAAAACCGTCCCCAGATGGATTCGAACCCCCAACACATTAAAAGGTAGGAGCCCAAACCATTGGACTAAGTTTTCAGGACATCAAGATTTACATAATTACATTTATACCCTCTAATCTCAAGAACATTTAAAGCAATAAAGTAGTTGTTTTCTAAAGTTTTAGTGGTGTAAAAATAATATTAATGAAATAAAACAAATTAATTATTAAAAAAACGTCATCTCTTAATTCGTATTTGGTCATCACACAGACTGCCATCTAATAATACGATTAGAAGGTACAATAAATTACTATATATGTATAGTGTAGGAACAAAGCAAAAACCTAAATAAGACTAAAACATACTTCTGGATGACCAAAATGACTTCTTTGACTTCGCACTAATCAAAAGTCAACTACAGGTATCTGCCATCCACCAAAACGTCAGAACCACATCCTTCACTCTATACAAAACCAAACCCACATGGTTGAACCTCATATAAGATGGTTCGAACCACATCTTTACCTCGTGAACTAACCCCCGTTTGTTTTATTTTCAAGAAAGTATATCGCATCTCCAAAGTTTGACCACAAGTGACTCAATCACACTACTACTGATCAAACTGCAACCTTGAAGATTTAATCCCACAAGAGTCTTTCCCAATTTCTCAAAAGAAACCATACTTTTGTTAGAAACTCTAGAACAACCTGATAACGAAAGAATCTGCAGGTTCATATGACCGCAACAAGATAAACATAAAACACCAGAATCCGTAATGCAGCTTTTTGAAACATCAAGATCTTTGAGAAATAAGCAGTTTTCCGAGATTGCTGACAAGCTTTCGTCACCAATCTTCTTGCACCCATCAAGATTAAGAACTTCTAGGGTTCTACCGTGAATTTTAGTCAAAGCAATCACAGCTTTATCGGTCAAATTTATGCAATCAGAAAGGTTGACTTTTGAAAGTCCAACTTTGCAGGTTTTGAGAAGTTCAGAAAGACCCGTATCGTTTATCCCGTGAAGACCAGTCAGATCAAGATTATGTAAATGTGGACATAATTTCCCGATCATCGTCAAATTTGTGTTTCCGAATCCATCGCAGTTTTTGATTGTTAACGATCGTAAGAACTGACTTTCAGAAAAGTCAACCTGTTCATGGTCTAAATCTTTGATCCCCATACACTTCACAACTGAAAAAGATTTCAACTTTGATGCTTGATTCGATAAAGTTACCAAAATCCCATGTTGGGTGATCCTATTACACTCTTCTAACCGCAAACTTTCAAGAAAATGTGCAGATTTAGTGAAAGAAACCAATCCTTTATCAGATAAATAACACTTTTTAAGAACCATATGTTTCAAAACTCGACACCCAATTCCAATAGCTTCGATGCTTCAATCCGTAACACCATAACACGAATTTACCGTTAAGGACATCAAAGATTCAAGACCTTTTGCATTACCCATTGCCAAAAAGCCATTTTGAGTCACATTCCGAAGACTCGAGAGGGCAAGATTGGTAATTGACTTCCCATAACAACCAATAACCGCAAATGATGAGTCGGTTATATCTAAAGATTGGAGCTTTATCTTTGTAAGATTAAAAGATGACAATAATAATGCAGTGATCCCTTTGTCTTTAATAAGCGGGCAGTCTTTGATTGAGACAGATTGTATATTTGGGCAGTTGCGGGCAACTGTTTCAAGACTCTCGTTTCCGATGTTTTTACATGACTCGATCGTTAAAGAACACAAATTCAGGCAGTTTTTAGCGATCGAAGCCAGACCCGTGTTGGAAATTAAGGGACATTGTGAAAGATCAAGACTTTCTAACAAGTGGCAATCTTTAGAGATCTTTATTAAAGATTCATCTCCAATTAAAGGAAGATTCCATAAAGATAGAATCTTTAAAGACGGGCAGCTACACGCGATTGCTAGTAAACCGATACTTGTAACTTTATTACTACCCCTGACCGAAAGCTTTCCCAATCCACCTCGGGCAGACGTACCAACCGCAATTGCAGCAAGTCGAGTATCAGTCGCTTTTTTCCCTTCTAAAGACCTCGTTAGATACCCATCGTTCTCGTTCTGTTGTTCGTCGTTATTCAATGATTTGTTGTTGACTTTGACTTTGTTTGACTCGAGTTCTGAGTTGCGGATATTACTCATGATCATTAGCCAATGCTTTGAGACACAAGCAATGATGCTTCTTGTTTGGCTACCAGATAAACGCCTAAAGATCTCGTAAAGACATTCTTCAGGAAGGATTTCAATTGATGGATTATTGTTTTTGTTTGAAAAAAGACTATATGGATCATTGGTTCGTGCCCGTTTGTAAGGCCGGCTGTAAAGATCTTGAACGGACCACAAACGGGTCGAATCCATGGAACATGATGATCTTGCATTATGATGTTCATCATCACCTACGAATCCAAAAACCAGAAAAGATATAAGCTTGACATTTTGTCACAAATTAACTGTTATTATAGTATTATACAAATTGACAATAGCTCTATTGAAAATCGATAATCCTATATATTATACCACCATACCATGTGAACCATCATAAGTATGTTCGGTAGTTTAGTATACCAAACTTCATACTCACATGTTGCATTTTCTTGAATACAATTAGTTAATGTTGAAGAAACTAAATGATACAAAGATTAGTATTTAATTTCATATTCAAAGTTCATACAACTCACTGCAGCATTTTCTTGATTTGAATTTAGTTACAATCTACAATTACCATGTGATAATTACAATAACTTTCATTATGATTCGGTTACTCTTTTATGTTTATGGTACTAAGCTAATCTCCAAAGTGACCAAATTTAGTTTCTTCATGTGAATTCCCAGTTTCCTATTCATACCAGCATCTAACTTACAATAATCAATATAAATAAATATTTAAATCATATAAAGATGTATAAAATATCTATAATAAAGAAATTTTAGTAACACCCAGAATCATAACTATCCCAATTGAAAAACCCATCAATATCCAACACAAAAGTTCAAATTTTGACCTAGAAGTGAGAAAGAATAAAACCCAAATTTCAAAGTACAATAATCAAGAAAGGTATTGCAAACTTACCACTGTACTTAACCAATGTAGACATCTTTGCAACTCTTAAGAAGAACCCAATTAGATTATCTGATCTTTCACCAAAAACACAAAAAGATTAATCCTAATTCAGCAGTTATTGATTGAATCCTTTTCAAGATGTTTTTTTTCCTGTTGAAACACCTTTGTTTCTGTTGTAGGAAGGGTTTAAGTAGTATATATATGCATGTGTGTGCATAGATTTGGTCATATAGATATAGATACGTGGGATACATGTATGTGTGTATATGTAAGGTTTAGTCTTCAGATTCATTTCACCCACCTCACGCAAAATCAGTCACCAAATTTGTTCGTTGCTTCTTGCATACATTCATTGAATCTTTATGAAAACCATGTTATTCAAGTTGCTTATGTGTTGATATTATTGGACCAACAGTAGGAGCCCATCCATTTTTATTTGATTTTTGGTGTTATGATTAGGATGAATTGTTGAAAGTTGGAACTAAAAAAAGGAAGAATAATAGAATTAAATTGTTTTGGTTAGCAATTGGAGAATAAATTTAATCAAGCACAAAGAAAGTGAAACACGTCATCTTTTTGCTGGTTTCATTTCCAAAACAACACAACAGCACACACCGAAATTCAACTTGCATAGCGGTGGAGTTAAATATTGTCTAGCTATTTGTCTTTTCATCTTTTGCATTAGTTTTGTTGTTATAATAACATTAATGATTTGATCAATTACAGCTGAATATAATCGGTTGAAGAAAATCTAGGTATATTTATTGTATTTGTATTTAAGAGTGTCTAGTAACGAGAATCATATGTTCTTGTTTGAATAAAGTATACTGATTTTTTTTTTTACTTCATGAGTTGTTAGAATTATACAAGAAAATATGTGTTGTCAAATTTTGATGATATTAACTTTTAACTAATAAATAGCTTAGAAGAGCAATATGTAGTGTTTGATCGTGGAGGATCCCCTCGAAAGGATTTTTTAGCAAATGTAGGCGTTTAAGAATATAATATGTAAATGTTTTACAAGGGAAACAAAAACAGACAATTGCGTGATGTAACTAAATAAATACATGTTTTTAAGAGTCTACATAAAATTCAACGCATCATTACAATGTTTTTAACTCATATAAGGAAAGTCATTTGTGTAAACGAAGAAACTACATTACAACTTGGAGGCAACGAAATAAGTTTTATGGGATATATAGTTGTAACAAATAACATATCAAAACTCAGTATTAGAGTGAATTAAAATAGGTTATACTACAGGTTATAGCAGCATTATAAAAAAGCCATCCATACCTCGTGTTCAATCTTTTATTTGTGTTTTTTTATAAACGTCTAATAATAAAAATTAAAAGCCATGAGCATTTTGCCACAATAACACTTATTTACACATTCATATTTAAATCAAGTCACAAATTCAAATCTCACTGTTCTTCAACTTCCATTTTCTTGAACTTGAGTTGCTACAATTCAAGAAACTTATGTACAGGAAGGAAACAAGAAAAGATTGATGATTTTTGGATCATACATCAAATTAGCATAAACCCGATACCTGAATACGCACGCATGATAAGCATTCTTTGAATGCTATTAACCCAAAGAGATTTGAAATTTCCAGAGAATTCGGTATGTTTGAGGCATTCAACATTGTTTTATTCATACAATCCTTCTTGCTCCCATATGTTTACCAAGAATCCAACCATTTCCTGAACACCGGTTTACCACGTGGGTCAAACGGGTAAATCTAATATGTTAGCTTTAAAAGGAAACGGGTCAAATGTATCAAATAGATTGATAATTAACCGAATCATGTTGTTCAAAAAGTTTGATCATATATTATAATAATATGTACAAAAGGTGTTTCACCTTTTGAATCGACCCAAAGTCCCAAACTGACACGTACCATATGACCCGTTTTGACCATTACCCAACTCACCTAATCTCACAGGTAAAAAAAAAGTAGAAAATCTAAGAAAATAAATAAATAAATAGAAACTTACTGAGAGAGGAATTGAATGAGGAAAGTTGTCGGCGTTGCCAAGTAAGCTTTCGTATGTAGTGTTCCTTCAACATGATAGATTAAACATGATGACATAATTGTAATACATATATATATATATATACTTACGGGTTTGGTTCATAAGAGAACCACTTTTAATTTGAGAACCAAAAAACCATACTTAAGTGAAATTCAAACATTTCTCATTTCTTCATACGTTGTTATTTTTTGAAACGGTTTGCACCATTAGATCATAAATTTTACACTCTTTCAAACGAGTATAATGAAGCCATATAAAAAAAATAAAAAAATTTACGTCGTAAGTTATAGTATTATATTTGTAATAAAAAAAATTTTATTTAAACAAAAATTTTATTTTTTTTTTGAACGACGACTTGTAATATACATAGATATACATAAAAAAAACACTTGTATGAAATGCGTAAGGTAACTCAAAGTACTAAAACATATGAATTATCATCATAATACAGTAATATTACACATATTCAGTATATATAAAAGATAAAAAAATAAAGAAAATTATGAATAAATTTTTTCTAAAAAATGCAAATATAAAGTTAAAGAAGTATAATTTGTAAATTATCATTATACTGCATATATGTAGTATTAGTTTTTTTTTTTAAATTATCATCAGCTGCATATATGTAGCAATTAAAATTTTATGACGTAATTTTTTTTCTTTTTTAGTACGGCTTTATTATACTTGTTTGAAAGAGAAGAAAATTTGTGATTCATTGGTGCAATTCGTATTAAAAAATAATAACGTATGAAGAAATGAGAAATACTTGAAATTTATTAAATTTTGATTTTTTTGTTCTCGCATAAAAGGCTTTTTTTTATAATGGAATTTGCAATGACTTTTACACCAATTTTATCCAATTTTATTCAGGGGCGATGTTTCTTTCATATACTCTCAATTACTAATTACTAATAAATACATAAGTGGTGGACGTACACCAATTTCACTCATTTTATCTATTTTTATAAACACATTAGTTAGACTCTGGCCCTGTTTGTGGTGCACGCATATAATCTATATATGTGTTGGCCCTCGAGGGGCAAAAGTAAAATTGCACTAATTTTA
>WOUH02000045.1:537943-556738 GCA_009936405.2 Stevia rebaudiana | reverse complement strand
ACGAACGAACACGAACGAACTTCCCGCCGAACGGTTCACGAACGGTTCGCTGAACGTTCGGTTCGTTTACAGCCCTAATTAAAACACGATAAAGTTTGGACTGTAATCATCACTCTTTCATCCCTTTATTTCCTTTTCCCCACAACATTTCTGCCACACTCACATGAAAAAAAAAACAGACCGTGAAGGTGTTTTAGAGAGAGAAAAATTTATAGAGAGAGAGAGAGAGAGGGGGAGACCGTCAAGAGGAGACCGGGAAGGAAGATGAGGGACCGGCGCAGCTCAGGTGAACATCCCAACAACACGTCCGGCAGACCACCAGAATGCTAGTGGCAGAAATCATCTCCCCTCTCTACTCATGGCCCGTACTTCCCTCTCATCACCGATTTAGGGCTCATAGTAAACGAAGCCGCCACCGAAGATGGGGGTGGTGACGGCGACAACGACACCCTCTGCTTCCTCCTTTGCAAGCCTCGAGACAGAACAGAAAGGCCATTACCAGTGGCGATGGTGGTTGTTTTTCTTTCGACAAGGGTGGCTTGAAGGTTAGAACGATGGTGGTGTACGCAGTGATGGCTAAAGACCAAACATGCAACTCACATGTTTTCTGGTAAGGCCAAGGTAGGGACCCGATACTTTAACTTCCGGTCTAGTTGGTTTCCTTGGCTGTGCTTTTGAAATTGGTCCTCTCGTCAACATATCAGAAATTATAGGTTCGAATTAATGAATTATGGTGTCGGCGTGCTACTGAAAGACTGACTAAGAAGGAGAAGATTATAACAAGTGTCGCCCCTTAGATTCGTAACACAAAGAAATAGTGTTTAGTTAATTGATTATCTCTTTGAGGACTCATTTTTTTTTTCAAGCACCAGAAACATAACTTATTTTCACAAATTATGGATAATCTAGTTAGGTAAATTGACTTTCTTTTCCTTTTTAAGCACCAAAAGATACTTGCCCAAACGAATTACCCTTTAATCCTTAACCAATTATCAATACATCCTATTTTTCATCATAGTTAACCAAAAGTTTACAAATTCTCTAAATAATTTAAATCACACAAACTATAATCAAGAGTTAAGTTTCATCTAGATTAGGGTGATAGTTAAGTTTAGCTCATAATGAGCTTTACAACAACTAAAAATAAACAAATAATACTCATGGTTAAATCAGAATGATCTCACCGAGAGTGTTTATAATGATAATGATGATACTACTGTTTCACGGGTGCAAGAACTCCTTTTCTTTGGCAACGAACGGATCCTCTGATTGTGAATGTGATTAGTGGGTGGAAGAGAGGTGAAAATGTTGCAAAGAAGGTCTGAAAACTGGCACCTCTCTCCTTGGATGATCCCCAAAATATGAGGGTCTTCTCTTCTATTTATATGCTGAAATTTGGACCCGATACGGCCCGTGCTAGGCAAAACATGGGACTGTGGTCACCTCTGGCCGGATGATACATGCATATTTGATCGGCACGAGGGCCTGTCTGAGTGGGCACGGGGCCGTGGTCACCCCTTCTGGATGGCATCAGTACTTTTGTCTTCTTCTAGATCAAGCACGGGGCGTGTCTCATCAGGCGCGGGGTGTGTCAGACAGTTAAACTTACATTTTTCTTTGTTTAAGTCCATGTTTTGCTCTTTTCCCGTTTGTGCATCCGATCTCTTCTAAAATCACAAAGTAAACATAATCAATACCAAATCCTTATAAATATATGATAATTGATGTGGATTGGGTGATTAATGGCGTGTAAACATATGTATTTTACTGCATATCAATTATCGTGTCCTAAATTAGAAGATTTATTAACAATTTGAGTCATAGTCTAGAATTAGCCTATAAATACCATGCTTTGGGTATTCATCAAATTGTATGGTAAAGTTTTGTGTTAGTTTCTTAATCCAATAAATCATGGGTGTGTTTGATCCAATATTCTTGTTCTTATTTGTTACCGATTAACTTTATAGTTATCTGAACCTAATCGGACCGAATTCATGGGAAGGTTTCCCAAATTTTATATATGTCAACTGCATTCAACACTTTGAAAATATTGTTTTCTTTCAAACATCTTTGGTTAAACAAAAGGAATGTCAAGGAATATATATAGCGTCTCAGCACAAAATAGGTCTATAATTATAATGCATCTTCATATCGTTTACAACAACTTTTACATGCACCATATTATATACAATCAAAGTGTATTAGCTCGTGGTAAAGGAATCCCTAGAAATACAAAATCTTTTGCAAAACGAGAATGAACAACCACGGAAACATCCAACGATAGCATAACACCACAAGGAGTCGTCCTGTAACTTCTCGTTTTCCCCACTTACACGTCAACGTCACATCTACCTTTTTCACTTTTCCCTACTTTTTTCCCATTTTGATGGTGTCTTCTCAATTTTTCCCAATTTTTCCCAACTTTCCCAATTCCTTTTCTTTTCCCTCACAATCAGTGAAGCCCGGTGAATACACCCCTGAATTTCCCATCCCGGACCCCAGGGTGTGGTGTTCCCATGAGTTCCCGAACCGGGGTGGCGGTTCCCCGCTTGTGGGAGTGGCCGAAGAATCACGATCTGAAAACACAATACCTTTTATTTATTTTGAGAAAAACCCCAACAAGATCATATGCAGTCACGATCTGAAAACATAATTTCTAATATTTAATATAATCATGTACACAATATGAAAGGTGTAACTAAAGAACAAACTTGGAAGGAGGTTGTTGAATACCTCTCGATCGTAACTCAGGAGATGTTGAATGTTGATGGGAACTCGAAAGGGGCATCAAATATTAGGGATTAGTTCATGAGACAAACACTTTTAATTTGAAAACCAAAAAATCATATTTAAGTGAAATTCAAACATTTCCTATTTTTTTCATACGTTGTTATTTTTTGAAACGGTTTGCACCATTAGATCACAAATTTTACCCTCTTTCAAACGAGTATAATGAAGCCATGTCAAAAAAATAAAAAAATTTACTTCGTAAGTTGTATACTGCATATATGTAGTATATTTGTATTAAAATTTTTTTTTAACGACTAAAGGTAACTTAAAGTACTAAAACATATGAATTATCATCATACTACAGTAATATCACACATATGTTGTATACATAAAAATATAATAAAATAAAGAAAACTCCGAATAAATCTTTTCTAAAAACGCAAATATAAAGTTAAAGAAGTATAATTTGTAATTTATCATTATACTGCATATATATAGTATGATTTTTTTTTTATAAATTATCATCATACTGCATATATGTAGTATTATTTTTTTCTTTTTTAGTATGGCTTCATTATACTCGTTTGAAAGAGGAGAAAATTTGTGATTCAGTGATGCAATTCGTTTTAAAAAATAATAATGTATGAAGAAATTGGAAATGTTTGAAGTTCGTTAAGCTTTGGTTTCTTGGTTCTCGCATAAGGGAGCGGTTTTCTCATGATCCTGCCCATATACTTACATTTTGTATGTAACAACAATTTCACATTTTCCAATGATGTGCAATTAACTGTTTCATTATATATTTATATGACGAACATCCAAAAATGTTCAACGTTGTCAACATTAGAGAAAATTCCCTCTAATTGCTCATAACAGATATTTGACTAAAAGTACATTTTTTCATTAAACTATATGTCTAGTTAAACATTTCATTATTATAAAGAGGAAGAATAATAAAAATCCAGTGTTCCAAAAGGAAATTTAAAAGTGATTAGTTTCTTCAACCATCATATTTGACTTTTTGCTGCAAAATAATTATTTGACATAAAAAATAAAAGAAAAACTCTATTATACAATGAACGAGTTTGAAAAAAAGAAAAAAAAACATTTCAAATATCTCTTTGTACAATGGTTAATTTGGCATTACATTTTCCAAAATATATCCAAAATATCTCACTTTTACAAAGCTTGAGTGTTGTAGTATTTTCACAAGATAGACAAGTTTGGTTACCACAAATAAAAAATTATATATGTTAAATTTTAATTGTCCCAAAGAAGGTTATATTTGTGAACATACAATA
The DNA here is from genome assembly GCA_009936405.2 of Stevia rebaudiana. Lineage (NCBI taxonomy): Eukaryota > Viridiplantae > Streptophyta > Magnoliopsida > Asterales > Asteraceae > Stevia > Stevia rebaudiana. The sequence goes on along the minus strand of WOUH02000045.1, from coordinate 552,707 downwards.
ATTCACAAGTGAAGTAAGAGAAGCAATCACAACTTTTTACCCTCGCTTGTTTTTTTAGATCTAAAAACAAATCATATAAAAACATAAACTAAATACATGAAAGAAATCTTCAAACCTTAGAATGTGTTTTTGAGCTTTTGCACTGTACTCTAACTTCTTGTGGTCAATCCATTGTAGCCTCGATTGATTCCATTGAACGAGACCTGCTTTCACAATGGTGAATAGTTATTTCATATTAAAAAAATAGTGAATTTTTTTTTCATTTGAGCAAATTCAACCTTTTGGTTTTAAAAAAAATAAACTTCTAGAAGTTATGGGTCAATTGGTATCATTTTCTAATATGAAATTACTATGAAGTCAACAGATATGTAGTAAGAATCAATAAGTACACCATCTTTATCATGCATAACAGAATTAGCATTAGATTGATAATGAATTTGTAAAATGATCCACATCTAAATTTAATCAAAAAATACCAGGTTTAACCTTCACATGTACGCCCTTATAAACCGGAATATGAAGTATAATAAAAGTGTTCTTACAATCCACTTAACGCTTGTTAAATACTTACAGATCTAACCTTTTCTTATTTGCACGATACATATAAAAGTATAAAACACAGGTAACAATTTTAACACATTAATTTAGAAACAATTCAACTGAGTTACACAACGTTTAGTCATATGTGTCAAATAAATAATTAAAAAACTTGCCACGATTTACAAATTCTGGTTGGATGCTGGTGCTGCAACTGCCATTGATAGATGACTGGCTTTTTTGTGACTGAATTGCTGCAAGATCAACATCACATGTAGTTGTGCTCCAAAAATCATCTGAAAGACTTGATTTTGTCACCATTCGACCTTGAATTTTAAGCCCTTTTGACGGTTCATCAACCGCAATAACTGGCATTGGTTTAGAACAGCAGCCAAAGCAACCACTGTTCTGTTGCAAACAAGTAATTTTAAAACTACCAATATCATTATTCTTATTATCTCTACCAATATGCAATTCAATTTCTATAGTTAAAACATTATTTTAAATATTGATCATCAAATTAATGCAGATGTTAATATCAATTTCGATGTTCAAAATTAACATTTACACTTGTACGAGAAAGGGGAAAGAGGAATCGAGTACTTACCCCATGCAATCAATTGAACGATTGATCCAACAAGTGAAACAATTCCGCAAAATCATCTTCACGTACAACAGAAATTCAAACCAGATCGCAAAATCGAAACAACCATTTCAAAATCAGTGAAACTCCAAAATTGTAAGAAAAACGAACAAATTGTAAGCTGAAATACGCTGATACAAACGTATATAAATGCATAAATACCTGTTAATAGGCAAAATGTTGAGTATAAGAATCGATTGGCGAGATCAATGAGTGCGAGTGGTGATATATTGATGGAATCGGGGAAAGGAGATAGGGGAGTGACAGCCTCAAGACTCTATTTTTGGTTTTTTAGCAAAATCTTCTGTCATTTTCGTTTTTCTATTTACGGGAAAATGATGCAAAAGGAATTATTGGTTTTTAATGGTATTTTTATTCATTTCTACATGCCGCGTTTCATATTTTCTCTAGTAAAATAAAATAAAAAAATTCTTCTAATTCATAAATGTGTTAAACAAAAATAACTCGAGTTTTTTTAAGTGGTTAATAGTTATTGTCACATAGTTAGGAAATAAAAACCTTAGCCCAATTCTGAAGACCTTTCACCTCCCACTTAAATCATTAGGACATAGATAACCAGATGATGCAGGTTTACTCATGTTCAAACGAAATCAAAATCATTATATGTGACAGAGAGCTTACAATACTAATACTGCTTCTAAAAAGTTAATTTAATGCATTATTATTTAAAACAAAGCATCTAAATTTGAAAACAAAGTAACTTTTAGTAGACAAGTAGTTAAATGATGTCAAGATGATTTTTAATAAGAGCTTTGTTAAACAACGAGATAGGCTTAGTAACATGCCTCTTTATAGCCTATTACTCAAATTAAATCTGATTGCGTTGCGACTTGCGAACACAGGCCGCTAGCAACACAGCGCAGATGAAAGCGTGAGTTTTGACGATATTCGAATACGTTTTTTTGTTCAAAAAGAAACCTGTAAAGCAGTAAAATCCCTTCTAACCGGACATGACTGGTTAGTGAGAAGCAAGAATATCATCAAGACGATGGCTAAGGCTCGCGGGTAATTAAATATTCTTTTTAAACCAACCACATACGACACATGTTGAGTAATCTATAAGTAGGTTTTAAAAAGGGTGAGGTTAGGTACTTAGGTATATTAAAAAAACTAGACAAAGTTATTATTAAATTAATAGTTATAAACTTATAATGACCTAGAGGACTGTTAAGCTTTAAATGAAACCGTAGGGGGGTAAAATAAACATTTATCAGCCGTTTCTTCTCTAGAAGAAGAATGTAGTCGAAACTTCACAGGTCTTCATAAACTCAAGCAGCCTCTAGGTTGTCTTATAATGGAACGAAGCTGTTCAGCGAAGTGAATCTGCAAGTCATCGATTGAAGGTTACAAGGTATTGTTTGATTCTTCATTTCTCCAGTTGTCACTGTTCTTCGTCCATTTGCTCTTCGATTTGTAGTTTTCTGAGTAGTTACTGGTTTATACAATGTGAATACTAGTTTATTGTTCTTCTGATATCACTAGTTTAATTTTTATTATGTTCAATGGTTTCTGATACTACGCGAATTGAACTTTTTCAAGTCTCCGTTTGTCTGTTGTTTTGGTACTGATTTAATGCATGGATCTAGGTTTTAATTTGTGTATTTCGTACTCGTTCATAATGTTAACACAACGCACTCATAGAGAATGTAAATTTGCAGAAATGTATAACGAAAAACTTAATTCGATGAACTTGAAACTTGGAAGTCCCTATTTTAGTATTCGATTTCATAATCTATCCTTTGGACGGTCAAAATCAATCTAAATAGCTGTGATAAATTGTCAAAAAACTGAATTAATACGTAGAGACTAACATTGTGATGCGTATTTTTGCTATTATCATTGCATCTTAAAACTTTCACTTGCTGTTTCAGTGCATCAATCGTAAATACGAAAATCATTTCCTGCAGGATTTAAAACTGGTGAAGAAACAGAGAACTTGAAGCTTGTATAACAAAATGACTTGGTTTAGAGCTGGTTCTAGTGTGGCAAAACTTGCGATCAGAAGAACATTATCACAAAACGGATCATTTGCAGCAAGGACACGTGTCACTCCTTCAGGAATCCGACACTTTCACACAACAATTTCAAAATCAAAAGCACAATCTGCACCCGTCCCTCGCGCGGTCCCACTTTCACGGTTAACCGATAGTTTCCTAGATGGAACCAGCAGTGTCTACCTGGAAGAGCTTCAAAGAGCATGGGAAGCTGACCCAAACAGTGTCGATGAGTCATGGGACAATTTTTTTAGAAACTTTGTGGGCCAGGCTGCCACATCACCCGGATTATCTGGTCAAACTATTCAAGAAAGTATGCGGTTGTTATTGCTTGTGAGAGCTTACCAAGTTTATGGTCACATGAAAGCTAAACTGGACCCGCTAGATTTAGAACAAAGGGAGATTCCTGATGATTTAGATCCTGCTTTGTATGGTTTCAGTGAAGCTGATTTAGACCGCGAGTTTTTCCTTGGGGTTTGGAGAATGTCTGGTTTTTTATCTGAAAACCGACCCGTGCAAACCTTAAGAGCAATTTTAACGAGACTTGAACAGGCTTATTGTGGTAACATTGGTTATGAATACATGCATATTGCTAACCGTGAACAATGTAATTGGTTAAGAGATCGTATCGAGACCCCAATTCCAATGGCGTATAACCGTCAAAGACGTGAGGTTATTCTTGATAGGCTCGTTTGGAGTACTCAGTTTGAAAACTTTTTAGCCACTAAGTGGACCGCTGCAAAACGGTTCGGGCTTGAAGGTGGTGAAACTTTAATCCCAGGAATGAAAGAGATGTTTGACCGGTCAGCTGACCTCGGTGTTGAAAGCATTGTGATTGGAATGTCTCACAGAGGAAGATTAAACGTTTTAGGAAACGTTGTTAGGAAACCGTTACGACAAATTTTCAATGAATTTAGTGGTGGCACGAGGCCTGCAGAGGAAGTCGGGCTTTATACCGGAAGCGGTGATGTAAAATATCATCTTGGTACTTCTTATGACCGCCCAACACGTGGTGGAAAGAGAATTCATTTGTCTTTAGTCGCAAACCCGAGCCATTTGGAAGCTGTGGACCCCGTTGTGATTGGTAAAACTAGAGCAAAACAATATTATTCAAACGATGTTGATCGAACAAAAAACATGGGTATATTGATTCATGGTGATGGAAGCTTCGCGGGTCAAGGTGTGGTTTATGAAACTTTGCATCTTAGTGCACTTCCAAATTACACAACAGGTGGAACCATTCATATAGTTGTGAATAACCAAGTCGCTTTTACTACGGATCCACAATCGGGAAGATCTTCACAGTATTGTACTGATGTTGCTAAAGCTTTAAATGCTCCTATTTTTCATGTTAATGGCGATGACGTGGAAGCAGTTGTTCATGTTTGTGAGCTGGCTGCTGAGTGGCGCCAGACGTTTCATACAGATGTTGTGGTTGATATAGTTTGTTATCGTCGATTCGGGCATAATGAAATTGATGAACCATCTTTTACACAACCTAAAATGTACAAGGTAAAGTACTAAAGTTTCAGATTTTTGATTAACTGATTTATGCGTAGTTCCTGATGCTTATGATTGGTATTGATTTCTACAGGTTATACGGAATCACCCTTCCGCGCTCGAAATTTACCAAAATAAGCTTCTAGAAACGGGTCAAGTGACAAAAGAAGATATTGATAGAATTCAGAATAAGGTTACATCAATCCTAAATGAAGAATTTCTTGCCAGCAAGGATTATGTCCCTCAAAAAGGGGACTGGCTTTCTGCTTTCTGGTCTGGATTCAAATCCCCTGAACAACTTTCACGGATTCGCAACACCGGGTAAGTTTTGTATATGCTTTTTACAGTGACTCTATCATGGTTTTGACAGGTCAAAAGGGGTCATGTTGAGTTAGATTGACACTAACAAACTTTTCTGTGTCAATATAATTGTAAAAATTATTGATTACAATATTAATCTCATTTTTGGTAGAGTGATTTACAAGGTTGTATGCATCAAAATTACTGTGGTTGACTTTTAACCCTTTTGATATGATTCCCTTTAAACATGGTTTGATTTGGCCAATTTTGAGATAAAAACGTATCCCAAATCGACAAATACAAAATAAATCGGTTAAATTTGCGGCATTTGCCTTGATTATTGTCTTAAATATTTTCTTTATCATGATTACTGTCTTAAATAACTTTTACCAATTATAAACTTACTTTATCATGATTTTTTTTAACTGCTGTGAGTTGGATCCAATTCTAAACACTTTTTTTACTAAGTTTTCTTTACCATGGTAATTGTCTTAATCATTTTTGCAAAAAGTATGGTACCGCAATACTAATTTCATTTTTTGCATAAAGCTTTAGGTAGGTAATATGCGGCGACTTTCAACCAATTTTACTCATTTAATTTCTTACTATTTTTTTACCCGTTCTTAATAAAAACATACACATATCAACCCATACGTAAAGAAACGGGTCAAAAATCATTTCATCTAATTTACTTTGTTTTTCAGAGTGAAACCAAAGATACTGAAGAACGTAGGAAAAGCAATTGCAACTCTTCCAGAAAACTTCAAGCCTCACAGAGCAGTTAAAAAGATATTTGCAGACAGATTAAAAATGATTGAAACCGGGGAAGGTGTTGATTGGGCAGTTGGTGAAGCACTTGCTTTTGCAACATTATTGGTTGAAGGTAATCACGTGCGGTTAAGTGGTCAAGATGTTGAAAGAGGTACTTTCAGTCATAGGCATTCTGTAGTCCATGATCAAGAAACAGGTGACCGTTATTGCCCATTGGACCACGTTATCATGAATCAAAATGAAGAAATGTTTACTGTTAGCAACAGGTTAGTTGCTATGATTTTTTTTTTGCTTTAGTCCATGACATAAAATTCGTTCTATTTTCATTATTCCCTTTAGTTACTTTTTCTATTTCACCCATTTTAACGCTTATATTTTTTTTACTTAATATAGGACTCTACTTTCAGTTTTGTACTCGTCAAATATGCAACCATTTGCTTTATGTAAAACAAATTGTGAGTAGATGCTAAAATAAAGAAATTTTAGTAACTTTAGGTTAAAAGTGGCAAGATAGGCAGGTTGGATAACGGGTCAAATTGGGTTTTGGCCGTTTGGGTAGAAATATGTCGTACTGAATACGAATTGAAGCGGATTAGTGAGTTTGGGTTGATCCAAAAACGAAGTTTTGTCCAACATAAATATTTTGTAAGTAATTGTAGTTATGATGACCAAAACAATATTATGACTTATGACAATAATAATCGAAATCTTTGATTCAAACGATTTTGGTGGTTGTACACGTGTATGTATAAAAAATAATGTATTTGACCTCTTCCCCTTTAAACCTGATGTTTTTATTGACCCGTTTGAGATGTAACACAACGCAAACTGATCCGTTCTTATTATATAAATTTGTCGATACTGCCTTCGGTAACCTAAAGATTTTTGAATTCTGATATCTGTTCATGGTTGTTTCAGCTCTCTTTCAGAGTTTGGTGTTCTTGGATTTGAATTGGGTTATTCAATGGAAAACCCTAATTCACTTGTGATTTGGGAAGCCCAATTTGGTGATTTTGCTAATGGAGCTCAAGTGATATTTGATCAATTCTTGAGCAGTGGTGAAGCCAAATGGTTACGACAAATCGGGTTAGTTGTGTTGTTACCTCATGGGTATGATGGTCAGGGCCCGGAACATTCTAGTGCAAGACTCGAACGCTTTCTTCAGGCATTTTACTATTTTTGAATTTCAATTATTTTTGGAAGATTTGTTTCATAATTTCTGCAGCTACAATTAAACTCCAATTTTTTAGCATATTTTTCACAGTTGTGTTGAAGATATTACTATTAAAATCCAAATAATAAAACTTGTATTACTTGCAAGTTGCAACATAACTAAATGTTGTTTGAATATATTATGGCAGATGAGTGATGACAATCCATTTGTTATACCTGAAATGGAACCAACACTACGCAACCAGATTCAAAAATGCAATTGGCAGGTTGTAAATGTTACAACTCCAGCAAACTATTTCCATGTTCTTCGTAGGCAGGTGAGTTTATTATCTGAGTATGTATGTTCATCAATGGTTAGAGGTTACAATTCCACCCAATTACTTATAAATGAGTCGAATCTAACCCGAAACATGTCCGTTTTGACCCATACCAAATTGGCCCGTTTCATCCCAAACTCAATTGACCCAGTACCAGTGTTGTAAAATCATTAGGTAGTAGTCGGATAGTGGGGTACCGACTAACGAGTAATCGGATTGGAATTTTTATATGTGTATTCTCAAACTTATATCAATGTGATGTACCAGATCCATAGGGAATTCCGTAAGCCACTTATTGTTATGGCCCCGAAGAACTTGCTTCGCCACAAAGACTGCAAATCAAATCTATCAGAGTTTGATGATGTTCAAGGTCACCCTGGTTTTGACAAACAAGGGACCCGATTCAAGCGTCTGATTAAGGACCAAAGTGGACACTCGGATCTTGAACAGGGCATTAGACGTCTAGTTCTTTGTTCCGGAAAGGTTTGTAATTTTTTTTTTATTATTCTCTAGTTTATTTACATGGGATAATAGTATATGTAGTTCTCAGCTGTTGTAAAAATGGATTTTGCAGGTTTATTATGAACTTGATGAAAAAAGGCGGTCAACCAAAAGCGATGACGTGGCAATCTGTCGCGTTGAGCAGCTTTGCCCATTCCCTTACGACCTTATCCAACGTGAACTAAAGCGTTATCCAAGTAAGATTTCAAAACTTATAAACTTAATATTGTTCAAAAGCATCAATGGTGTGTCAGCTTATGTGTCTGCCATGTCAGCACAAGAACTGTCTAATTCAACCGTATGTTGATATCCTTTATGTTCATGATACTTTTACAGATGCAGAGATTGTTTGGTGTCAAGAAGAGCCAATGAACATGGGTGCATACAGTTACATCGCGCCTCGTCTTGCAACCGCGATGAAAGAACTTGACAGGGGTAATTTAGACAATATCAAATACGTAGGACGCGCTCCATCTGCCGCCACTGCAACCGGTTTCTACACGGTTCACGTGAAAGAGCAGTCAGAACTTGTTGAGAAAGCCATAACCTCTGATTCCATCACTAACCCGACACTTGCTTAAACCAAAACAACAAGGTAACCTTAAACTATATTCTTGTTACATGTACACATTTTGTGGGCTCGTTTTAGAATTTTTAAACTTGAACTATATCCACACCCTTGGTTCTTTGAACGGTGTAATAATCACATCAGAAACGAGTGGTTGCTTTTGAGACTCGTAAAGAATTGATATACATCAACTTCTTGTGCGTTATAAACAATGTTTTTGTTCATTTTTTTTTCTCTATAAATCACACAAAAATTATAGGTCACGCGAAATTTATAGGGTTTGTGAATTATAATCCCTATATATAGAGAATCTGTATTACAAAAAACTTTAAATTTTATAAATAGAGATGGAGATTTGGATAGAGATGGAAACAACCCAAAAACTTTAATTTTAGAGATAGAGATGTGACAGAGAAGGTTATGGTGAAAGCTCTAAGACATGGATCAATTGAGAAACTTAGAAGATTTAATTAAAATGAGTAACTAAAGGTAAATAAAAAGTTACAAAAGTGGTACAAGTTTTTTATTTTATATAATTGATAATAATACTGAGATAAATTAATATAGTTTTCAGATGTGGAATGAATATGTTAAGCAAAATAAAATTTTAGTTCAAAATAATAATTAGCAATGATTTGTCCCATATGAATTAACGTAATTGTGAGATTTTCGTACGATAATTTCAATAACTCTTGTTGGTTTACTCTTGTTGGAATGTGACTTAAACTTTGCCATAAACTATGCAAGCAATATGAGGGACTATATATGTTGCTTTTAGAACTAAGTGGTTGTTTGATAAAATTGTGTTGAACCATCAAGAGTTGTAACCAAAGTCATTATTCTTAATGTAATCATTAAGAGGCCAATAGATGTACAATTTTTAGTGCATTTACTACCCATTAAAGCATCATCGATATCATGTGTGAATTTGTGGATCATTATTTTCAAAATCAAGCTACCAATTTTTCTTGTTAAAATTCACAAAAGACAACTCCATGTTCCCAAGTATTGTGAACTTGTGACGGACCCTGAATAGTTGTCTCCATAAATTGGTTGATAACTATGCTACACCGATTATTTTGTACTATAACTTATGGTCCTCAACGATGGGAGGATCAATGATTTGTGATGTTAGATGATGTCATTGTATATGTTAAATGGTCATTCAATCTAAAAAATGTTAATATTGTAATGAAAACTAGATAGTGTAAGCTCGACACTATTTTTTTAGAATGAAGATCTTTTCAAAATGAGGTTCTTAAATAAAAAAAAATAGATCCTCTTAACTTCAAAATGAAACACGCTTTATAGACAATTCTTTATCACACTCTTCAATACTAAACGTGGGATGAGAGGTTAACTTTTCTATATTCACTAATATATGGTATTGTTAAAAAACATATACAACAAAGAATAATTTGCATCTATTTTTTATGTTATCATTACAAGATCACTTAATGTATTTATACGATGTTGTGATTGTGAGTCTATAACCTTGTGCTTTATAATTTATAAATATATAAATATCTAGTTAACTAGTTTGTAGTTATATTGTCTAAATAATGTGTGCATTTGTAGTTTTAGTTGGTTATGAAAAGCAATTTTTATATATCTACATTAGTAAATATGGTTATCTAGTGGCTTCTCTTTTGACCTACAATTTTAATGAATATTATATGTTCGTTTGATTCCATGAGGTGGTTATAAAAGAACTTATGTACTTTAAAAGTAAAAAAGTTCGTCTATATTTTAATACGACTAGTTCTCAAAATGGCTCTTGAATTAGTTTCGGGGTTGGGGTTGTTTGTGTGATTCACCATTAATTAATTTGTTAAAATGGTGTGACGAATAGTTTGGAGATTATGCCCATTTTCGTATATTTTTTCAGACTTTTATTATAAAGTTTTTTATATTACATTTTGTGTAAAATACAAAAATAGGAAAAGCAAGACAAAAATAAGAAAAAAGATGGACAATAGATCTCAATTCAATAATTGGTTAATGAAATTATACCTTCTTATATCGTGGGGCCGGTGTTTCGTCGGTTTTCGCGGTTCAAGTCGTGCTTTTATTAATTTGTGTTTTTGTTTTACCACTTATTCCAGACTTGAACACGCAGTTCATTTTCTAAAATATTTATCTTATAAAACAAAAACTGAACTTATGATTAAGAAATATTTGTGATATGAACACCATTCGATGTATGTGGGTAATTTAACAATAGTTTAATAAATCTACATTTTACAAGTTTTATCTTGTAATTTTGAAAGGTATGAATGCTGGTAGATAGGATGTAGAACCTTCTAAATGGCAAAAGAAGTTAAAAAAGGGGGAGAAAGCAGTCCAAAGTAAACGTGAATAACTACGAGAATAAAGTCCCAACGAAAGGTCAAAAACAAGAAATTAAAGTATAACAATGCATTGAGGGGATATTGAGTTTTCTGTTCGAAGTACGTAGGAGAGGTCCAAAAGAAAGGTGTTATCTTTAACGTTAAAAAAATATACTTTAAAAGGTTCATATTACAATAGATATTTATAGCTGGTGATTTCTATAAGCTGTCTCGTTTTAGTTTAAGTGTGAACTTATATTTAAACATCTCAAATTAGTCTTTAAAACCATAATACAAGATATATTGTATTAAAGGTATTTTATAATTCACATGTGAAAAGAGCTTAGATGTCAGTGGACATGCATGATGCTTGCATACCACGCAGATTCTTTTGTCTTGTTTACATATTTTGGTGCTTTTAGCAAACACATGTGTCTTATTTTTATAGATGATATATAATAACGCCAGAACTTAATCCGTTATTTATTAAAATGTGGTTTTTAAATTAAAAGTGCAAGCCATGTGACAGACACGAACACCATGTGGAGATTTGGCTATCATCTTGGGGGATGAGGATATCATGGAGGTCTATGAGGATGTGTAGGGGGTGTGATCGAGCCCTGTTTTCATATAATTGTTTACGGCATATTTTTTTTAGAATATTGTAAGGTACTTAGGTACTGATTACTTAATGCTTTTTTTAGTGTTCTTTCTTTGACAAAAACAAGATTTGATCGCCCTTATTTCTCTATGTTATTTACATACACAATAACACAAATGTTTAATGAAATTACCTGATAATATATTTATATTGTTATTATTCATGAACTAAAAGAATGCTTTTTATCAATTGGAAAAAAAACCATTGGGCAATATTGCCACCAAGAAGTTTGTTATTATTAGATAGTGACGTCATAAAATTGATCAACTTTTTGAGTTATTTCCAAGAATAATGGAACTAATATAGGTTGTCTCATTCAGAAAAAATTAAGTAAAATGAATGGTGGGCCGTCTTTTGAATTGGCAATGCATTGAAACATCAACTACTTCCAAATACCATCAAATAAAAAAGTTACTTCTCAGGCTATTATTTTCTTTTATTTGAATTTACCTCCTTCCAATGACTCGACTTCAAACAAAATAAAGAAATACTAAATCGTATTCATGCTAAATAATCCATTTAGTTTATAAAAATAACAAGAATAACATTATTATCTAATAATACAACACACTATAAGTCAGACTAGTTTTTTAGAGTTGTAAAATAAATAAGAAATTCCGTGTGTTCATTCCATGTTCGTGTATAATGAATGGAGTTTAAGATAATAAAGTAGTTATGCGAAAAGAATTAGATATTTGAAACATGCATAAATAATAAAAAGGTAAAAATATCCCACGGATACACAAAAAAAAAAAAAAAAACCAATATGATTTTGTATATTTTTACAAAACAAAAAACCTCAAATTCAAAAAGTGTCTGACATGATAGTCACTCCAGAATTCCGAATATCAACAAAAGCACACCTTATAATACAAACAGTCTTTATGTCCCTTTGACCACTAACATATGTACAAGTATATAAAGATAAGGGACCAAACGTGTACCTCTTAAAAACATATGGACTGATTATCTAAGAAAAAGAAGTTATGAATAAGCAAACCTATGAACACTACGATATCTGAGAATTCCAGTGTAAAGAGCAATTCTATTGGCAGGCATGTTTACTTTCTTTTTACCCCCTTCATCTTTGGAAAATGAAGAATTACTCCTTATTTTATTAAGATTCTTACTTCGAAGTCTCTTTCTAAACTCTTCTCCACTTCCTCTTGGTTCCATAACATCTTCTGCAAAACGAACTTTCTTTTTCTTCTTCACCTTCTTCTTCCCATCTACATCAGGCTACAAAAAGTCAAAATTGGAAAAATGAAAAGGTCAACGGGGCTCTGAAAGTTTGACCAATTCAAAGTCAAATATAAATTTAACAAAGAAACACAAACCTATAGAGATACAGGGTCTTGGGTGGTGCGTGGTGGAGAATTTGGTAGCGCTGGTGACGGTGTTGGTGGTGGTTGGTTGTTTCTGGTGGCGGAAGGCGAGGAGGATGACGGTGCCGGAGACGGCGGCCATGGCGGTTGCGAAGACGATCGTATTTGAAGCAAAAATTGATGATGACATGGTGAAATTGTGTGAATTTTGTGAGATTTTTGGAGAATTTGAGAGATCGGAGAAATGGGTATGTGGAATTGATTAAAAGAAGAGAGAAAAAATGGTTTTTGATTAAAGAATTGTGATGGAAGTTTGAAGTGTGGAAGAAGTTAGTTGTTGTCTTCTTGAAAACTGGCGAGTTTTTAAATAAAAAGGGGGAAAATGTGGTTGGTTAATGCTTACCATGTCTTCTTTCTTTGTATAAAATTAATTCAACTAATATTGTGTTTATTTTAGTGTAACATCAAATAAAATACACGCTAATCATTTTTTAATCGCTTACTTGGTCACCGGAATTAGTAACTTATATATTAAAATTTTCGTTCAAGGTTGTTGTGACTAAACTATGGCCGGTATTGGGTCGGGATTCTCAAGGGTTTTATGTATATTTTGTATTTTGTACCTGAGTGAAAAAACATATGTAATTGTCTGGTATCAATTATTCTTATCTCAAGTGGTTATGAAAAGGTGTTGACTTGGGACTCTCACTTTGGGACGTCCGAGGTTCAACTCTTGCCAAACATAATTATGCTCTGGTTATTCCTGTGATGAGGAGAAAATGCACCTCATATAGAGGTCAACGGTTCAAACTCGAGGAGGGGAGAGGGTTTATTGATTTCATTTGATTCTCGCTTATCTGGGGGGTACGGTCTCACGGATGTCGAGAAATCGACCTTGGCTACATTGTTCCGGTATCGATGGCTAGCACAGGAGATCTTCTGTTGTAAAAAAAAAAAAAAAAAACTAATTGTCTAGTATGTGATCTATAGTTGATATTTGGCATCAAATTGTGGTAGAAAAAGTTGTTAAATGGTATGTAAGTAATAACCACCTTTAATGACTTTTTTTCAAGTTCTCACTATTTTTAAAACATTCATAACTTTTGCATACGACGTTATTTTTTGTTTCTTAAGTCACACCATAAAAATGAACATTTTTTAATCTTTAAAACAGTATAGTATTGATGTAAAAAAAACTAATTTTTTTTAGCTAATTGTGCCTAATCTTTGTTTTTCCTACTCATCATAGTTTCTTTTTTTGAACACTATTGTCAAGCAAGAAACCACAATGACATGTAGGAAAAGACACAATGACTTGTAGGAAAAACACCATGATAAGGATTATAGACGTAAAAAAACTCTCAACTCATTTTGTCTAATATTCGCCATTGTGTCTTATACTGATATTCATAAAAACACAATGTCGAGCTTGAAAGACACAATGACCTGTCGAAAAAACACAATAACAATAATTAGGGACATAAAAAAAATTTCAGTTCATTGTGTCTAAAATTTAACATTGTGTTTTTATACTTGTCGTTGTGTCTATCCTGTTTGACATTGTGTTTTTCCAAACACCAATGTGCCTTATATTGATGTTTAAAGAAACACGATGTCGAGCTGGAAAGACAAGAAATCTATACGAAAGACACAATGACAAGGATTAGACAAATATATTAAATTGAAAAAACTTTTTCAGCTTATTGTATCTAATCTTTGTCGTTGCGTCTATCATGCTTGACATTTTGTTTTCTAGAACATCATTGTGTCTTATGTTGGTGTTTAGAAAAAAAAACACAATATCGAGCTTGAAAGACACAATGACGTGTAGGAAAAACGCAATGACAGGATTAGACACAATGAGGTGACAAAACATAATATTTTTATAACAACATTATACTCATTTCAAGAATAAAAATGCAACGTTTTATGGTATAATTTTATTTTTAAATAATGACGTAGGTAAAAGTTATGAATGTTTTAAGTAAAGAAATTAGGGGTGAGCATGGTTCGATTCGGTTCGGTTATTGCCTAAAACCGTAACCATAACCGAAATATTCGGTTATTAGTTTTTAATAACCGTTCGGTTTTTCGGTTATATTATCGGTTTCGGTTCGGTTTTC
>WOUH02000045.1:501526-514685 GCA_009936405.2 Stevia rebaudiana | reverse complement strand
CTTTGTTCGTGTTCGTTCGTTTAACAAACCGAACGAAAATTCGTGTTCATGTTCGTTCATTTATTAAACGAACGAACACGAACGAACTTCCCGCCGAACGGTTCACGAACTGTTCGCTAAACGTTCGGTTCGTTTACAGCCCTAACTTTGAGCTAGGCTAAACTTTAGCCTAATAGTGCTTTAGAAGGCAAGGGCATAGCCGGGAGCCAAGTTTCGAGGTGGCAAAAAAAATGCCAGATAAAGTGGAGATGACAACAATTTTGCCTGATGGTTATTTTGGATCAAAATGGGTCAACTTTGGTCATTTTGATGAATTTCTCATTTACATTCCTATTGTCATGGGACTTTTCACATTCCTGGTTTGTTAACGGTTGTCTTGGAACCGTTTAGGAACCGACGAGCAATAACTGTTTAAGAACCGAACCATTTATACATATTAATAAGCGTTCTCTCCTTTTTATCTCGTTAACTCTCCCTGTAATTCAGTCAAAATAACCACCTCCGTCAAATTAATCGTCATCCCTTCTATTTTCTGTCGTAGGTTTTTCATTCGCATTTCTCTCTCACCGTCGCGTCCATCCTCCACCATCCAAACTGTCCTTTCACGTCTCTTCCAATCGCCACCATAACTCCGCAACCGTTGTTTCACACACTATAAATTTGAAGTTTTCAATTACCGTTAACGTCAATCTTGAGGTCAGATTCCTTCCACCATCCTTCCAGGCAATTAATGTTAATAATGGTTTAGTTCCGGTTCTCATAATTGATAAATTTCGGTACTTTTTCGGTTTCGGATCGGTTCGGTTCTAACGGTTTTGAAATCTTTGCATACCCCTACTTGTAGTCATTAGAACATACATTTTGTATAACCAATATGCTTGAAACTGCATCTTCTTCAAACTATCCTAGATAAGTCTAACCTGTCCCAAAAAGAATCAAACAAGTATAATATGTTGATTCTTATTTGTTGAACTTTTAACTGTTACTTAGAACCTTGCTTTAACACAACAACATTTTATAAGCAAAAGTTAAATCAAAATGTTCTCCGTGATGAATCTAATCTAGTGGTTTTTTTGATCTTGTTATATTTTTGAAATAAGTATACACACTAATCTATGTACATACTTTTATAAACCAAAAGAAACAAATACTAAGACTTGTAAAATAGCTTATTACAAACCAAAAAAATAATAATTTTGCAACCAAATTGAATTTCAACACAATCAAACACAATGGTCATGGCTTGCTTTGCAACTAACACACGCAACTATTCTTTCTCATTACATACATGTGCAATTTGATATAAATTAGAGTACATATACAATTTGACTCAAATTGCAAATTAATATAAAACTTGTTGTATTATGGTCCAACGACGACATTGATGCTATGGTTGATGTGTAGAAGGCTGAATGCAAATTTTTAGTATACTACTAAAAGTTCAAATTAGTGTCTCTAATACCAATTGATGTGTTTCTAACATGTCTTAAGGAATCCTTTTGCAACCGTAGACTTTTTCTCTTTCTATTTTCTAAAACATTGCAATCACACATAAGGCTTCCCATAACGTATTAAGAATTGTACACTTGTACAGAGTTAGTTATACCATACTCAATGGCTTCAATCACTAAATAGTAAATACTAATATCATTGAGATCATTCCTCTTTTCATCTCTAAAACCGTTCCCGAAATACTTGACGGAGTTTACCGCATTTACCGAGTTCAAATCACCTTGCTTTTCCCGTTGCCGAATCGGTGAATCCCACTCCCTCACCGATAAAGATAAAGAAACAAAAAGGTCAGAAATGGATAGTAGTTGCAATATTTTTATCCAATTAGGCCGGCATGAAGAAATAAATGTTCAATAATTTTTACCACTAGTTGTGTACGTGTGTATATGCAAGTTGTTGGTTCTAAATATTTAAATATTTGTTTAGTAATAAACGTTAATTTTTATGCATCATTATTTGTTGGCCGTTCAAAAATAAAATAAAATTTATCTCTTGTTTTATTCCAGTCCTAGATTAATATTTTTGAGGGAAATAAGTTTATTTGATTAGACTATAATTTTAGAAAACTAAATTATCTATATTAATGTATAAAATTGTACAATTTCACTTAAAAAATGGAAATAGTTTTGTTTGTACAAAAGGTTGAAATATAGAAAATTATAATACCTTTTATCCCTTTCCAAAATATGAAGAGGAGTAAAAAAAAGTTTAATAATTTATTACCTCAATAATACATTATCCCTACCTAACAAAATAATACATCTTATTAAAGATGCATTATAATATTGGTAACAATATTTAAACCTTTCTAACCCAATAAAATATTTATCCATTGATGCCTAACAAGTAATTCTAAAGAATCTTATAGTACCATTTTTGTCATCATTCTCTTATGCTGTTATTAAATCCAGTGATGCGATGTTCTCATTTTGTCCTAACATAACCGTTTAAAGGTTCATAGTTTTTGTTACATTTAAGTTATATATACTTGTAATCATTTTACATTAGTTGGGAATGGAGGTTACAAACAAGTACATAGCCATCAAGGCTCACATAGATGGTGAACCACAGGAGAGTGATTTTGAGTTCAAGTCCGAACCAATTTCCCTATCGGTTAAGCCTGGATCCAAGGATATCATCATTAAAAATCTTTATATATCAATCGACCCGTATCAGATTAACCGGATGAAGACCATGAGTGCTTCTCAGAAAGCTTCTGAGTTTTCCGTAGGCATTTCTCCTGGCGAGGTTAGATCTCAACTTGTACATTATGCATTATGCGTGTTCATTCGCTTGTTTAATTTTCATTTTTATGCATTTCATCTATTTGGATTTGTTAGGTAATTGATGCTTATGGTGTGGGAAAAGTAATAGCTTCGGGAAATCCGGAATTTGAAAAAGATGATTATGTTGTGGGCCTTATAAGCTGGGGAGAGTATAGCATTTCACATGGTTTCATTCTAAACAAACTAGACCCAATGGGCTTCCCATTATCATACCATGTTGGACTCTTAGGTAACTCCATTTCAACAATCTCAACGTACAAGTTTTGTTGCTAAAAGTCCAAGTTATTTGAGTAACAAGATTCTCTCATGCACTATGTTAAAATAAATCTTTGTAGAAAGGATGTTTGTGGTGATTTTACACGGTCTTATGTAGTTTTTTTTCTTGTGAAATATCAGGGCTTAGTGGGCTCACTGCTTATGCTGGGTTTTTTGAAATTTGTAAGCCCAAGAAGGGTGAAAAGGTCTTTGTTTCAGCAGCTTCTGGATCTGTAGGAAACTTGGTGGGCCAATACGCTAAGAATTTTGGGTGTTATGTTGTGGGCTGTGCTGGGAGTGCAAATAAGGTTTATAATATTTTGAAATTTTTCTCAATTATTCGTTATTTGTTTTGATATCTATGTCAATTTAATATAAAAAGTGTATACAATGAAAAAATAAACATGATGGAATTCAGGTGAAAATACTTAAGGAAAAGCTTGGTTTTGATGAAGTTTTTAACTATAGAGAAGAAACCGATCTAAATTCTACACTTCAAAGGTAAAACTATTAAAAACTATAGCAAGTCTTTTTAACTTTTGACCTTTAACATTTTGAAAATGATATTATTGTTTTAATTTTTTAGGTATTTCCCGGACGGTATCGACATATACTTTGATAATGTGGGAGGTGAGATGCTAGAGGCAGCAGTATCAAATATGAACACACATGGAAGGATTGCACTTTGTGGAATCATCGCAGAATACACAAATGCCGAAAAACGTGCAACACCAGATTTGCTAAATGTTATATATAAAAGGATAAACATTAAGGGGTTTTTAGCTGGTGATTACATGAATTTGTTTCCCGAGTTAATCACCACGACTGTTGATTATCTCCAATCGGGCAAGATGCATGTGCTTGAAGATGTCTCGATCGGCCTAGAAAGTGTTCCTTCGGCTTTTGTCGGGCTCTTTCGAGGCGACAATGTTGGGAAGAGGGTAGTTCAAGTTTCTCTTGATTAAAAGCATTATTAATGAGAACATCAAATAATTTGGTACTAAAAGGATCACTTTTAGTATTTAGATCATATAATGATACAACCCTTTAAAGTTTTACGTTTTACAATTGTTGCTTCATCAAAAAATCATTAGAATTTTGTTATCATGAAAATTCACATGTGAAATTCGGATGTCAAATTTGCGCAATTGTTTAGGTTTGAGACTTAAAAATCATTGCTTTATGTAATTTGGCGGTCATTGACCCCTTTGATTTTAAATACGAGAAACTTCATTTGGTCATACACAATGTTTTCTATGGTTCACGAAAATCATAAGATACATACATACTTGTTCGTTCTTGTTTCATGAGTTTTATCCTGTTGAAAAGTTCGGATGGAACCAGTGAATCATTTAAATATGTGAGTTATAAACGACTCTATATCCAGTAGTAGATTCACGAATTTCTAAAATTTATTGAGATAAATAAAAGGTTATTATATCAATATCTTGCTTAATTTAATTTAGATGCCAAGATTGGATTGATCAAGAGGCGTGTAACACCATTAACAATCAACCGAGATTACATATTTTGAACATATCACAAGAAAATCGACAAACATATAAACAAGAAAATACACAATTTAAGTAGCGATTATTAATCAAACCACATCCACCATTTCTGTTGCCTTATCATCCTTCTTGTTCCAAGGAGCCACCACAAGATAAACACCAAAATTTATCACACCCAAAATCGACAATAATCCATAAAAGCAATCCAATCTTCCGTGATTTATATCATCGGCGAGCCACCCTTCTCCGTCATGGGTTCCGGTCACCTTCTTCACAACCGAAACTAGAAAACTGCTCATGAAGAACCCGAGTGCAAGTGTGGTCAAAAACAGACCGGTGCTCATTGTCTTCATGCTTTTCGGTGATCTTGTGATGAAGAAATCTAACTGGCCGGTGTATATGAATGCTTCTCCGGCACCAACTAGCAAGAACTGAGGGATGAGTATGAATACGCTTATTGGTAGCGGTTCTCCGGTGGTGGTTTCACCAACGGATTTGGCGACTGATAACCGTTTCATTTCGATCACCGCGGCTGCCGCCATTCCTAGAGTTGAGAGGATCAAACCTAGTGCCATCCGTTGTAGATCAGTGAAACCTGTTGTTGGCAAACAAGATAAACAGTTACTACTTTACTGGGAGTAGTTTTTTTAGGAAAAATTATCAAAATAGACTTTGTTGACCAATAAATTACCAAAATAGACTTCAAATTAGTGCATATGTGCTATATCTTTGTAATTTTGTGGTGAATGTAATATTTATACGTGACAAATAAAATAACATATAAGAGGAAAGGTGTCGTGTTCGTGTCATGTCTGATTGTCTAATCTGTTGATCCATGAACACGATTCATTCAACACCCTCATTTTAATGGATTCGTGTTTTTCTTCACTAGAAATTCATCGTGATTACCGTTTGTAGCGTTCTATGTACCATCATGCACAAAGTTGTAAACAATGTATATAAGTGTTGATATT
This sequence comes from Stevia rebaudiana, assembly GCA_009936405.2. Taxonomy (NCBI): domain Eukaryota; kingdom Viridiplantae; phylum Streptophyta; class Magnoliopsida; order Asterales; family Asteraceae; genus Stevia; species Stevia rebaudiana. The sequence continues at coordinate 509,147 of WOUH02000045.1, read as the reverse complement.
TACCTGGTTTTCCTTTCCATTTCTTCCAAAGAGGGATAATCAAACAATCGTAGATACCGCAAGTGAGCAATATAGCAAGCACGAAGAAAACAGTGAGGGATCCTGCGGGGATCTTGAACCCTCCAACCGTTCGTTCCATGGTCGACGCTTGTACAACAGAAAACGTAATCATTTGAGCATAAGCCGTCCAAAACAATATGGTTGTCGCCCAAACAGGCAACAACCGCGCCATCATTTTAACTTCTTCCACTTTCGTCACCGTGCATAACTTCCATGGATTCGGGGTGATACCCGAGCTAGTTTTCACAAAATCTCCTTCAGCTACTACCGCAGCCTTGTCCAAACATCTACAACAAAATAAAAGATGTTAATTCATGCTCTTTGAAAAATTCTTATTTTCACTAGTTGTGCTTCATTAAAAATTCACTAAAAATGTATAATTTTTAATTTTCACATGTGAAAAATTGTTTGTCAAATTAACTGCTTATAGCAGTTTCTTTTATCTCAAAAACCGTATATACCCTCCCTTCGTTTTTTGGTCATTCTACATTTGTTTCAAAAGTTTCACTCTAAGTTTATAGTGTTCTTCAATTCAAAATTGAGTTTTATCCGATCAACAGCTCTCAAAAAGGTTTGATATGATCAAAAAGTGTCTTTCATGACTCTCAATTGTATCCACATGTTTGATTTCAATTCCTCTTCATGTGACTATGTATCCACTCAAACAATTAATATATTTCTTTTAAGGATAACCGTTGACTTACCGGAATTGATCTGTATGACGGATCCTTGAACCATCGGGAGAGTTTTCATACAACATTTGAAAGTCGTAAGGAAGATTCATTTTCCTCTTACTTATAGCAGCCACAATGACTTGAAAAATGCTGACAATCGGGCTTCCTTGGCGCTTTTTGTACCGATATCTTTTAATTCCCGACAAGATCACCAAAATAGCGACCAACATCGCGATTGTGCATATTCCATAAGCCAAACTTCTACCAACTTCATCTTGAATGTACACAAGAACTGTAACTGCAATGAGTCCTCCAAGACTGATGAAGAAGAAAAACCGGTTGAAGAAATACGCCATTTGTGTCTTTTCGGCTTCGTTTTTCTCATCGAACTGGTCGGTACCAAATCCCGACACGCTTGATTTTAAACCACCTGTCCCGAGTGCAATGAGATACAAAGCGAGGTATAGAATTCCCATTTGGAATCCGTTCGCTTCTTTGCAATCCTTGTTCGAATGACACGGTGGTGGCCTTAAGTTTGGCAACTTTGTTGATAATGCTAGTGTGCCTGTACCCTAATTACATAACCAAAATTAACATGAAATGTTAAGTTTGAGGAACAAAAAGATGTTACCAAATGTAAATACTTTGCGAAGCGACTAGGTATGCATGTGGTCACGAAATAAGTTTAATTAGTCACTAGTTTAGTCCTTAAGTGGTAAATATGGGTAAATATGCAAGGCGACAATTACAGGAAGACTTAATTACTACTTTACTAGTAGTGTTTAAATGAGAAACAATTGTCATGAGCTAAAGTTACCGGTGATCCATCCAAAACTCATTTAACTACTTCTATACTATTAGAATTACAAGGGTGAGATTTTGGTACCAATTCCCGGTATCGTACTAGTACGGTAGTACTCACTTTTCTAATATTTTAGTACCGATATTTTCAATAAGCTACCGATACCATCTAAAGATAAGAATTTTGTAAAGGGTACTCGTACTCTACCGAACTGGTACCGTACCGATACCCACTTTTCAAATATTTCAGTACCAGTATTTTCCATACTGGTACCGTTTTGGTACTCATCTCATCCTTAATTAGAAAGTCTTCTATTTTTCTGTAAAAGTATTCCAACAAATTAGTGCATGTATGTATGATATAGGAAGACTTACAAGTGCCTGAATAGATGCAAAGATGACAATAGTTTTGAATCTGCCAAGAAAAGTGTCAGCTAAGAAGCCACCAAGTAGACACAAGAGGAAGGATGTGCCCAAAAAATCAGTGACTACATTTGCTGAAGTTGAACTCGGGAGATGCATGGTTCCACCCAAATATGTCACAAGATTTACTACAATTCCCAATGTTGAAAGTCTCTCACATATTTCAATTCCTGCATGTAAATTAATTCCATGTCAAACTTCAAAATTTTTATAATTAATAATTAGGCTTCGTTTCTTAAAGTTAATCTCCCAATAATCTTGTAACCACAGTTTTTGCTTATTCACGTATTCATATATATCGTCTTTACTTACATTACAAACCAAACGACAATTCAATACAACTGATTCGAAGAAAACGAGATTTGACATCATTAGAGCATTTACATTGGTGTCTCAATCTCCATCTTTATATTTACTAAAAATCATTACTTTATTTCTCTTCTATTCAATTATATAATAATTTTTTATACATTTATTATTACATTTTCTCTCTCCTATTAAATTAAATAATATTTTTTATACCTTTATCATTATCTTTCTCTCTCCAATTCAAACAAATAATAATTTTTTATACAACTATCATTAACTTTTTCTCTCTCCTATTTATTTTAATAAACAATGTTTCTCTATACTTACTAATTTCATCACTTTCTCTATATCTCTCTACTCACAACCATTTTCAACCAATCTCTATAATATAAATAACACACTCACATAAATTTTAAAGATTCTAATGTGAATGTTCCTAGGGAACTATTATGGAGTGAGATTTTGAATAGCGTTTTTGGTTAGGGACCTATATATCTCAATAATTCACAAAAGACCAATGATGGTTCACTAGCTAGCCTCCCTTGTTTTTGTAATAGATCGAATTAAAATATAATGCCTTTAAAAGTAATTTATCAGATGTTACAACCTATGTGTGATCGACCATATATTAACATATAAGGTCATGTAGTTAAAATAAACTATAGAGCTGCATACTATGTATTTTGTAAGCTACAAACACTTTTTACTGACAAACTTTTTTATTTGGATAAGGTTTCCAAGTATAAGTATCAACACCACAAATTATGTCAGCATTAATTGAATATTATTCTCCATTTAATTAGTCAACCAAGATTGGTGCCTTTACATAATTATCTCCCTAGAATTAAGCTCTTGTAATTATTGTATTCATCATTGTATCACTATATATTGAAGTTGTAAATAATGGAAAATTATCAATTCAAATACAAAGTTTATATGGTATCAAGAGCCTAAAAGCTCCTCTGAGCCACACAATCTCCGACCACCTCTGATTCATTTTCTGACCCACCATGGTTAAACCAATCGTTCACATAACCGCTGCCACCCACTTCCCTATTAAACTTACTCCCCAAAACTTTCCCTCATGGCGCACCCAAGTCACAGCTACTCTCATTGGCCTTGAACTCGATCACCACATCATTGGCCCCGAAAACATTCCTGCGGAAACTCTTGCCGACGGCCAAACCACCAAACCAAACCCGGAACATCTTCGTTGGTTTCGTCAAGATCAGATGATCATAAGTGCCCTCCTTGGTAGTTGCTCCGACCAAATCCAACCTATTGTTTCCTCTGCCAAAACAGCCCGCAAAGCTTGGGAACTCTTAAACTCAAGCTATGCGAGTCGCTCACGTTCCCGTATCATTTCTCTCAAATCCCGGTTAGCCAAAAACCCACGAGGAAATCGTTCTATTTCCGACTACCTACACGAAATGAAATCTCTATTTGATGAACTTGCTATTGCTCAAAGTCCCATGTCTGAAGAAGATCTTGTTGTTCATATCATGAACCAATTGGGAGATGATTACTCCAACCTAGTCGCCTCTTTTCGAACCCGTGACACCACAGTCTCCTTTGCCGACTTATTTGAAAAACTACTCGACCATGAACGAACATTTAAAGAAACTCTAACCGAACCTCTCCTCACCACCGTGAACTACACTCACCGCAATAACACTCGCCCCAACCAAACTCGTCCACCCCCTACATATGACACTCGCCATAACCGCAACTTACATCCTCCCACAAACCGAAATCCGTGGCCATCTCGCAACACCAACAACCACCCTCGCCCAACCCGCAACAACAACACTCATTGTTACTACTGTAACATTCCTGGGCATGACACAAAAGATTGTCGCAAACTTCGTCGATTCCTACAAGAACACAGTGTTTCTCCTCAAAGCAACAATTCTCCGATAGTTAACTATACAACACCTCAACCCACGGCCCCAACTCCATCCCAATCTTGGATGTGGGACACCGGCGCTTCCAACAACACTGCAAACAACCAACAACAGTTTCCCGTTCTTTCCGAATACGGAGGACCCGATGAGATCGTGCTAGGTGATGGTAAAACTCTTCCTATAACTCATATTGCTCAAACAACTATTCCTACAAACTCACGTCCTCTTCATTTAAATAACATTTTAATTGTTCCTCATCTTCGAAATAATCTTATCTCCGTTGCCAAAGTTTGTCGTACTAATCGTGTTTCGGTTGAATTTTTTCCATATCATTTTTTTGTCAAGGATCTACGCACGGGGGCGCGTCTAATGCGGGGAGTGAACGTCAATGATGTCTATTATGGACCAATCTCCTTATCTCCTCAAGTTAACAACACCCAAACAAGCTCGCTTCTCATGTGGCACCACATACTTGGACATCCATCGCTTCAAGTGTTTAAGTCTTTAATTTCTAGACTAGGACTTCGTTGTAATAAGGTGACCCATGAGTCTTTTCATTGTAATTCATGTTCCTTAAATAAAAGTCACAAATTACCTTTTGGCAAAAATTCATTTGTTGCAAATCAACCACTACAACTTCTCTACTCGGACGTATGGGGTCCCGTAAAAACCTCAATCGATGGCTTTAAATACTATGTTATTTTTGTTGACTACTTTTCCAAATATATTTGGTTATACCCAATCAAACGCAAATCCGACGTAAAAATTCTTTTTCCACAATTTCAATCTCTTGTTGAAAAATTTTTCAAATCCACAATTGTGGCGTTATTCACTGATAATGGGGGTGAGTATGTGGGTCTTTCACCATATCTTGCCTCTCACGGCATCTCCCATTACACGACACCGCCTCACACACCGGAACAAAACGGTATTGCCGAACGACGTCATCGACACGTTGTTGAAACCGGCCTTGCATTACTTCACTATGCTCACTTACCACAACATTTTTGGTCCCATGCCTTTCAAACCGCTACTCATCTCATAAATCGTTTGCCTACACCCATTCTTTACAACAAATCACCCTATGATATGCTGTTCAAAACCACTCCTACTTATTCCAAACTTAAACCGTTTGGTTGTCTTTGCTACCCGTGGTTACGACCGTATGCCACTTCTAAATTGCAATCACGTTCCATGGCGTGCATTTTTCTTGGGTACTCCTCCTCTAAATCGGCATTCAAATGCTATGACCCTGTTAATCATAAACTCTATCACTCTCGCCATGTTGAATTCATCTCACACATCTTTCCATCTCAAGCCACAAACTCCAACCCCATGCATGTGTCATTTGACACTTTCTTTACCTCAACACCTTCAGCTCCCATTTACTCACCACCGCCTCCCTCTCCCAACAGCATCCACGTCTCTCAACCACAACCTCACCATACTCCTCAACCACACAACACTCAACAGCCTCACATCATTCAACCCCATGACCCAACTTCCCAATTCATTACTCCTGGCCCAACTATGCAGCCCAATACACCATCATCTCCTTCCACTATATCTCCAACCGATCCATCCCCTAACTCCACCACCCCTCTACACATCGACCCAATCACCCAGCAAAATGAACCGCCCACCCCACCAACAGATTCCAACCCCTCTATCACAATTACCTCACCCACCTCTCAAACCAACCCACTTGATTCCATTACAGACCCTTCCAACAACCCTCCTCATGCAACTCGCAGACAACCCAAACCCAACCCCAAATACTACAACTCAAATTTCGTTAACTCTACCACCATCCATCCACTACCCGTGTCTCTTGAACCGTCCACCTATACTCAAGCCTTAAAAGATTCGGATTGGCGTCACGCCATGGATCTGGAGTATAATGCTCTCATCCAAAACAACACATGGGAGCTTGTACCTCACACCACCCAAACTCCTATTGGTTGCAAATGGGTTTTTCGAATTAAACGCAAACCCGATGGCACCATTGACAAATACAAAGCACGTCTTGTTGCTAAAGGGTTTCACCAACAACATGGGAAAGACTACCATGAAACATTTAGTCCTGTTACAAAACCCGTCACCATCCGAACCGTCCTCTCTATTGCCCTCTCCAAAGGATGGTCTTTACGTCAACTTGATGTAAACAATGCATTTCTTCATGGGACCCTCCATGAAGATGTTTTTATGATACAACCTCCGGGGTTCACAAATTCGGAATTCCCTCGTCACATTTGCAAACTCAAAAAATCTCTTTACGGCCTTAAACAAGCACCGCGTGCTTGGTACATCGAACTAACCACCTTCCTCATTGGTTTTGGTTTTAAAAAATGTCTTTCAGATGCCTCCCTATTTGTCTACAACTCCAATGATATCACTTGCTACCTCCTTGTGTACGTTGACGACATTGTCCTTACAGGAAACCAAAACTCCTTCATGGACTCCTTTGTTCAAGCCTTAAGCAAAAAATTCTCTATCAAAGACTTAGGCCCTCTACATCACTTCCTAGGAATCGAAGTCATTCCTACGCCCCATGGTCTATTTCTTTCTCAACATCGCCATATTCAAGATGTTCTCACCACTTTTAAAATGGATGGTGCAAAAGAGGTTCTTACTCCTTTAAGCACTTCTGATCCACTTTCCTCTAATGATTCCTCCCATCCGGTCGATCCAACACCTTACCGAAAACTGGTAGGTACTCTACAGTACCTTGCCTTTACTCGTCCAGACATATCCTTTGCCATCAATAAATTATCTCAATTCATGCACTCACCTAAACAATCACACTGGCAAGCTCTCAAACGGGTACTCAGATATTTGAAAGGAACGGTTCATCACGGGTTGTTTTTGAAGCGTCACACCGACCTTACCTTACAAGCCTTCTCGGATTCGGATTGGGGCGGAATCAATGATGGAGGACGGTCAACCACAGCATACCTCTTATATCTTGGGTCCAATATCATATCTTGGAAATCTGCAAAACAAAAGACAGTCTCTAGATCATCCACCGAAGCTGAGTACAAAGCTCTTGCTAACGCCGCAGCTGAACTGTTATGGGTTAAAAATTTGCTCGGTGAACTGGGTTTAACGACTGTGATCACCCCATCACTTTACTGTGACAACACCGGGGCTACCTATGTATGTGCCAATCCAGTTTACCACTCACGCATGAAACACATTGCCTTGGACTATCACTTTGTACGAGAACAAGTTAACTCCGGTCAACTTAAAGTTCTTCACGTCAGCTCAAAGGACCAACTTGCGGATGTACTCACCAAACCACTTTCACGAGCACCTTTCCTGTCTTTTCGGTCCAAGATTGGAGTCTCCAACGGATCCTCCATCTTGCGGGGGCGTATCAACACCACAAATTATGTCAGCATTAATTGAATATTATTCTCCATTTAATTAGTCAACCAAGATTGGTGCCTT